>WTXE01000264.1:0-35517 GCA_022496225.1 Russula aff. rugulosa BPL654 | reverse complement strand
TATAGTGTTACCTTAATTAAGCTAGTAAAATATTATTGCTTAAAGTATAAAGTATATGCAATAATAAATATTTTTCCTTACCTAGTCAATTACTATTATATTGTTTGCTTTGTTTATTATATTTATAAAAATTATTACATGCTAGAGTGGCTTAAAGGTACTGTCCCAATGTTTGGCTGTTTCAGAAAAATGAGCTGACAACAAATTAGAATAATATATATTATAGAACAGCATCTTGGCTTTCAAACAAGCCATAAGGCACATGATACGGGCCAGAATTGATTGAGTTATAAGGAAAATAAGTCGGCCAATTATTGGGACAGTACTTTGACCCTTTTATTTTATAATAATGTTTCATCAATAGAGACACCAATTTATATCCAGAAGGCTGAAATTGAGCATGGACATAGTGTGATCTATAGTAAACTCAAATCAGATGCAAGTTACCTAAAGCAGTTTGCTCCTTCTCTAATATTACCATTACTAACATTTTTTTCTTTTTAACTTCAATACATCATTTCTCTACTTTAGGCTAACTATCCACATCAAATTGCGGTCAGAATAGCATTTAAAAGCATTCTAATAAACTCTAGAATTGTTAAAAATACCTTTCTCACCTTTTAACTCCAGTTCTATAGGTTTACCAAAATGCTTAAGTTAACTTAATTAAGGACATCAGCATCTTTAACATTTGAGCTTTACTTCTAGCATAATGAGCCTCATGACACATATATCCTTTTAAAATCAGATGTTAGCCAAACTTAGCCAGTTCAATACCTTTTTTAATGGTTTTATTTCTTAAGCTATTCAATAGCTAACTTTGACAAGAATGATCTACAGCAATCTTAGAAGGGTATTTGCACTGTAAGGCTTAATATGCTGAGAGTAATGCTCAAAATATTAAAGATACTAGTGTCATTAATTGATTTAAGCATTTTGGTAATCTATAAAGCTGTTTTTGCTTCTTTAAACATAAAAACATAACCAATATGAAATATTTTATACATAGAAAGCTTATATAATGACCTTTAGAGGGCTTTAAAAGGTGAAGTTAAAGAGAAAAAAAATGTTAGTAATGGTAATAGTAGAGAAGGAGCAAACTGTTTTACATAACTTGCATCTGATTTGAGTTTACTATAGATCACACTATATATCCATGCTCAATTTCAGCCTTCTGGGATATAAATTGGTGTCTCTATTGATGAAACATTATTATAAAATAAAAGGGTCAAAGTACTGTCCCAATAATTGGCTGACTTATTTTGCTTATAACTCCATCCATTCTGGCCCATATCACGTGCCCTATGGCTTGTTTGAAAGCCAAGATGCTGTTCTATAATATATACTGTATTATGGCCTTACACCCACTTGCGCGGCAGAACCCACAACCGTTTTTCCGCGGACGTTGTTCTTCACATGTGAGAGGTTTCAATTTTTTTATTGGGCAGGTAACAGATACGATCCGTTAACAATCATCACATTAGAGCTTGCCGGCATTGAACGCTGAACGTCATTAAATAAGTCTAATTGAGGTGAGAGAGTTGTACGGCTGCAAGAACCGGCACGACTGCCTTGTGCAGGAACAAAAATGGCACGAGAATTCCCACTGGTATATTGAAAACCGACACAGTCCAAGGAAACAGCTTTAAAAAAATTTGAGAGGATGTGTGAGGCGTGAAAGAAACGATATGCATTAGAAATGGTAGATAAGGGGCCGGAGAGAAGGAGAATCTAATTCACATTTTCAAAGAGCGCGTCGTCAACGGTACTATAAATGTCACCGTCTTCAATCAATGCTTCCAATGCTTGCCTGGGTAATTTTTTAGCACAGCACATACCAGTTACAATATGATAACACAAAACTTGTCTTGTCTCTGATATAGACTGAGAACCGATGTCTATACCATGTTCTTGCATTAAGAGAACAAGCGAAGAATATGCGCATCGAAAAATATTGTTTTCACAACGACGGAAGCACAAAGAAATGTGACGATTCAAATATGCACTATTCAATGAAGGCGAATTCCCAAGGGGATCCGCCAGGGAGCAGGAGCTCCTGACTGTCCCACAGAAAGTCAGATCTGGGGAAAGACGACACCCATCTACAGTTAATAACTTAGAAGAGACAGTTTGTAAACGAAGAGAAATACAGACTATTATCAATCATCACATTAGACCCTGCCACCATTGAATGCTAAACGTCATTAAACAAGTCTAATTGAGGTGAGACAGTTTTATGGCTGCAAGAAGCTGCGCCACTGCTTTGCGCAGGAACCAAAACAGCACCAGAATTCCCACTGGTGTATTGAAAACCGACACAGTCCGAAGAAACTGCTTTATTAAAAAAATGAGACGATGTGTCAGGCATGAAAAAAACGATAAATGAACGTAACAGGGGTCTATGTCCAGTAACAGACCAAAGCCAATCCACGCCGACAGCATCATCATGCACATGGTCTGCAAGACGGATAATCACAGGTGAAGAAACTGTTTTCTCTCCCACGGGTGCAGAAAGAGATGCGATATCGCCATCAGAAAGTTGACAGCGAGCGGTGAAATCACGACTGATCGTGGTTGTCTGTAGCGAAGCGTCCAATTGTGCAGTAGTCGACACGCCATTAATGCAGAATAATGAGGACGTCGACATGAGTGGAAGAGAAACAGGGGGATAGGGTACTTGGGGGAGGCTCTGCTAAACGACGAGCGCAATTACAAGGTCCTGAGCAGCCATCAAAGCATTGGCAGGTGTGATCGAGCCAACAGCCCCTATGCACAGGAGTATGAAAGTATGAAATGCCACGCACGGCAGCGTAAACTATGCCATGGTGTGTTATCAATTGTGGCACTACGACGGCAAAACCCACGAAACAAGCATGGACACGTGGGAATAACGAATACTGTTCGCTACGTGCTGTTGCAGAGCGAGGAGTGCAAATAGATGGCAAAACATTTTCAGCAGATGAGCATGCGAGACCTTTCACAGGTCATGTGCAATCACGTGGTCGTTTCATTTTGGTCATCGTAGGAGGCCTCTCTCGACCCTAACGAAAAGTTTGCGGCAAATCACACGAAAATAGCAGGACATCACGTGTGATCACATGGGCTTTTGAAATCATCTAATAGAAAATGCACTCTAAAACCCTTAACCTAAAGGTTGCGAGTGATTATTTTCACCATTTTACAGAATTTTCCTAATTTGTTGTCAGCTCATCTTTTTGAAACAGCCAAACACTGGGACAGTACTTTGAGCCACTGTATATACTAATGTAAACTACTTTTAAAAGTGATTCTTATCTCATACAGTATACTATCACTCCACCCACTGATGGCACTTAATGCCATTTCTAGGTCTGAGTCTCCAGGATCAAGGTTGTATAATGAGTCTAAATGACTCCTATTACATTGTACATTAGGGTCATTCAAAGTTGTACTTATTGGCAACTTATTCTCTCATTTATTTTGTGACTTATTTGATAAGGAGGACAATAAGGAGGGCAATAAGTCAGATAATGAGATTTGTTGACAATTATTTTAAGTGCCCTACTTATTCCCATTCTTCTCGCGTTGACTTTTTCCAAATCCAAACTCCGACTGATTCTCCGATTTTCCTTTATATATTCTGTATTATTCATTATTTTTTTTTGTTATCCTCTCCTGTCATTCCTTTCCTCATCTTCTTCCCTCATCCCTTCCATGCACGCTGCCCCAATCACTCCCTCCACAGCAGGGGCAACACCCTCCTCACACATGGAACCACTGCTCAGGACTCTATTGTTACCCTCATCAATGCCACTCAACTCAAAGGAATGCAAGTAATCAAATCTGTATTGGGAGCTAATCCTCACAGTCTAGCCCAATTTCCCCACGCTCCTCCTTTTCTGGCTCGCGTTTCACTGCAATACATCTGCCTTGCCACCCTCTCTCTTTCCATTCTCTAACTCTTGTGCTCAATGGTGCACTCTCGGCACAATGCTACACTGCATCGCATCTCTCAGCATTATGTTTCGGATATGGTGACAATTTGGAAGATAGCAAGAGAGGGAGCAAGAGCTATTGGGAAGATGTATGTGCAGTCATGGTGCTCCTGATGAGCACACTGGCCAACACAACTGCCTCTCTCATCAAACTCATTGAATCACTCAATGCTACTGAGCACGAGCACTTGCAAATGGAGAATCTGACACAATACTACTTCGCCACGTTTTCCATTGTCCTCCTTGGAATCCTCTATTCAAACCTCGCCCCTCCACCACCTGGAGCAGTGGTGACAGCAGCAAGCACATAGGTCATCATTGCACTTCACATCCTTTGCACCACTGCCAAGCCACCTTGCACACTTTGCAGCTCACATTGACATGATGATGAAAGCACTGGACAATGTGCACAAACACCTTAAATCTTGTGTCACATCTTTATATAATGGCACCAGCACCAGCACTGCCACCGCCACTATTGACACCACCCAATGCAAGTCATTAATGCACCCACATTGCACTGATTTTGACACCCCACGACTTGCCCAATTCATCAATCATACACCCAACTCAGGAAACATGATGCACATGTGCAATCTAATTATCATGGCCCACATCTGCCTGGGCATAATCAGCAGCACTCATCACCACATTATGCAAAGAGTGTGAGCAAAAACATAGAGCACATCTGTCTACAGACCCTTGCCCTCACGGAGCCAGTCACCACTGCCCATGAGCATGTAGTTGATGTGATCAGCGTGACAAAGAATATGGTTTTCCCTGCCCTGTGCATTGTAGTAGTACAGTAGCACTTGTACTTTTTTTTCAATATTAATATATATTTCTTCTTTCCCCACTCTCTCATGTGAATCTTGCAACATACTCATTAACCCATGGGAAAATCGCCTGTGTGTACACATGCATTTTGATAAGGCAGGCATACAGTACTTATACTTTGAAAATGCTCAAATTTTTGTGCCCAAGTGGAATTCAAACTCAGTAGTGTTGCCGACAGATTGCCAAACCTTAGCTGAACCTTACTAAAGGTCAAAAATAAGTCATTATTCACTACTTATTGCAATTTTCCTGAGAGGGGTTTCAAAGTAGCAATTATAGGATAGGAAGATCAAATCACTTTATTCCACATAGACAATAGATATGAATTGTATAAAATTGCCTCTTTCACTGTATTGGCTATATCAATAGTGTGATCATGAGTACTCTTGACTGTTGTAGTAGGTAAATCTTAATTTGTTTTAATAAACACTTTTAATTTAAAAGGGTAGTCTTTGTTTTTGGCTAAAATTAATATGAATTTGTCCCAGTTCAAAAGTTGGAGGATGTTTTGTAGCTTCCTTTCCTTTTTGACATACAATTTGAGCTACTATATATGTTTCCTACAGTAAGTTTGTATACTAATGCTTCTCAGTCTGGTTTTCAGCTAGCTGTCTTTGCATTTGTTATTCTGAAAAAACTCAGGCATGTTTCAAGAACTTCATGTTTTGCTTCCAAAGGAAAGATAATTCAGGACCTTTAAATGAGCATTAGAGACACTTGATGATTTCTGTGAATGCCATAAAGTTTGTGGACATTGTTCAACATTGTGGGAATTTTGTCAGACAGCAGAACTTTTGCTTTGCCACTTTTACAGTACTCAATTCTCATGCATTTGTGAATTGCAATGCCCCTGGTCACATATTGGCCAACTGAACAGTGAGCTGCATGATTTGGTATATCAACTGAATTGATGTAGTAAGCTGCATAGTCCAATATGAAGACCACTTGTTATATGACAAGAAGAGATCACATGACTGTGGGATTTGTTTATGTGGTGGTCTTATTACCTGTCTGCTGAATTGGGCTACAATAGTCTCAAGGCATACATTCTTAGATCATTGATAGAATTCTAAAATGTTCCTCTCTTCTATTGTGGTGAGGATGACTGTGATGCTTTCAAAACACATATTAGCAAGATGAAAGCAAGGAGGAGACATTTCAAGGTATGTACATTTAAACATGTTCCATGCCAGTAGCCCCTTTCAATCTTTCCTTCCAACTTCCACTATATTCTACTGAGCCATAAGTGAATCATACTATTGTGATGGCTGGCTGTAAGTTGGATATCCCTGTAATTCAATCAAATGAAATTGAATAAAAAACCTACCACAGACTTGGTTATAAAGCCCTTACTGAATCAATAGGTTCACATAAGGATGTTATGCTACATGGAGCTATGCATTGTAGTCAACTTCACCTGCACAGTAATATATGCATCCTATAGCCTTCCTGTCTCAACAAGCAAGCTGTCTGTTCAATAGAAGTGTAGAAGCCTGTTCTCTCTCATAATGCTGTCTCTTAGAAAGTTATCTTATGAAAAGCATTATATGGGATGCTGCAGATGGGGCTAGGGAATGTCTGTCATATAGAGGTGTTGAGGGGCCATGGATCAGGGGCTCCGTGTCCACGTGAGACAGCCAGTCCGTATGTCACGCTGATAGTATGATTACATACTAGGTAGTATATATTGTCATACCGTAGATCCCTATCTTATCATCCTGAGCTTTCTCTCTCTACATTGGACACCCATCTGGCATCTATTTCTGGGTCCTGGGTCTTTCTGCTCTGACATATCACCACAAGAGGTGCTCCCCTGCCCACTGGGACATGGTGGTATTGGGACATTGTTCACATGGCCTTACATTATTATGTGCTTAGTTCCAACACCACATGCATAATATTGATTTCTCATTTCAGTCTTGAAGCTCACAAGGCCATATAATTTATGTTAAGACCAGTTGTTAAGTGGCTTCACTAAGTGCTAATATGCAATATAATGATTATAGTGAATCTGGTGTTTAGGCTCCTTTATAGTGTTATCTAATCAATCAGCTCTCTAGTGAAATGTCCCCTTCATAGCTTGACTATCTGCTGGAATGACATCTTTTTGTAGTGGTACAAGATCATTGAAAGGTGAAAATGTCATGATGCTTTATATTGAAAATGCAAGCAGGTTTCCCATTCATGGTAATATTACATGTGCCATGTGAGAGTTTATCAGGTGTATCTGGCAGAGCCTATCTGAGTGCAGAATTGCACATGAAAAATGAAAACAACCAACCAAGAAAGTGTACAAGGAAAACAGCTAAGACACAGAGAGCTATTGAATCTATATCAGGAGAATGAAGCCTTGTCTGAACAAGAACTGTAATGATGATGGCAATAACAGCAATGCAATAGGTACAATAAGCTAAGGCCATACATAACTGTTGACAACGATAATATCTATTTTACCCTGCCAGTGCCCAAATCCAAAGCCTATATAAATAACAAAGGCCCATCTATAAATGCAGTCCCCACAACTGCGAACTACTCCACAAAAACATCTCAATCTCATTCTGATGTACTGTACAGTGCTTGAAAGGAAATGGATCATTGAGTCACCACGGGACAGCATTCAAGACCCTCTCCTCTCTCTGTACACTATGTGTCACTCTTTCAATATCACTATACTATTAAAATCACTATACTATTAGATATACTTAATGAGCCTATGTCACAATTCTGAAATCTTGAATGTGTCCCTAATATTATTTATTCAACAGTAAGTTTAATGTGCTGACTTCAACGAGTGCATCCTCAGTTATCCCACATCAGTGAAGTGATTGATACCTGATACCATGTCCTTTGGAAGTTCACCCTTACCCTGATCTCACTACTATCAATTGCCCACCTTTTATAAATAATAAACTGTCCAGAATGAGAAAGCAATATATATTCCAACTATGTATGAGCCTACAAGAAAGAAGAAGGTACAGGCCTTATTGTCCTTTGCATATGACTCTGTAGTCACATGTTTTTCATTACCTATATTTCTGCAATTCTTCACTGATTACTTAGATATCTTTGAATTGAAATCATATATATGTAAGCCAGATGTATGTCAATTTATAAAGTATGAAATGATCTAGGTAAAGTTTCATCCAGTAATGCAGAAAATATAGCATTTCAATCTGACTATGGGTCTAGAGTACTTGCAAAAACCAAAACTTTACCTGGGTCATTTCATACTCTAAAATTGGCATGCATCTAGCTTACATATATATAATTTCAATTTTAAAATACCTCATAATTAGTGAAGAATTGCAGAAGAATAGTCATTTACATTTACAAAGTAAGGAATGGAATCATATAACTGCAGAGTCAGATGCAAAAGACAAACAATATTCTAAGGCAAAAACAAAATCTTTAATATAGTTATATAGGCTAAAAGAAACATTATTAAATTATTGTCATTTCTAAATCAGATATTGGAATTTTTATGAATTGTGTAGTCAAAGAGGAATGAATTGCTAAATTCTTACTTAAAATGTGAATCTGACTTTTCATCAAATTCTTCAAAAAAAAAAAAGGCCAAAATCAAGGTGAAACATTTACTAAGTGAAAGTTAGCTGTCAAAGTTGGACATGTGAGCCTCTCCTTTCTGTAACAAGGATTTATAACTTACTATGTACTAAACAGTATTATATCAATGCAAAAAGTTGCACAAAGTTTAGATTGTCAGAAATCTGGATGAGAATGAGTATGTAATCAAGCATATTTGGAGAATTGACCACTACATGTCGGCTAGTGAGATTAGATAACCTTATTGATTTGAGACTTACATTAGAACAAATGAGAATGATTATTCTCCTTTCCACATAACTCTGCAGTTATATAATGTTTGTTACTTGTATTTTTGTAAAATGTAGATGAGTTATATCTCCTGCAGTTCTTCACTGATCACTTAGATATTTTAGAATTGAAATTATATATATGTAAGCTAGGTGCATGCCAATTTTATGAGATGATCTAAATAAAGTTTTACCCAGTATTGTAGAAAATATAGCCATTCAATGTGACTGGGGTCTTAGGATACTTGCAAAATGAAAACTTTATGTAGCCTATTTCATGCTCTATAAAATGGCATGCATCTATCTAGCTTACATATATATAATCTGAATTCTAAATATCTCAGTGATCAGTGAAGAATTGCAAAAGATATAGGTCATTTACATTTTACAATGTAAGTAAAATCATGTAACTGCAGAGTCAGATGCAAAAGATAGTAACTAAAATAAATGTAAGCATTAGCTGCATATAATAAGGAGGTTGATACAGTCTGCATTGAAACATTTAAAATATATTTGACAGCTGGCCAAAAAAAGGTCAATTAAAAGTCATTTTGTTATTATACAGCCATAGGAGAAGATATAGGCTGGCAACATCTTCCACTTTGAAGTGTGATGATGCCAGTGAGTAGTACTAGAAAATACAAACTATTTCTAGAATGGGATGGATGTCTATGCTAGTACACAACTCTAGCATCACACACATTATATAGTTCTATACATGGTAACCTAGTTCTAGGTTGCCAAAATAGTGAATGGCAAGTCTATTAGACTAGGCACACAAACTACACCCCAAACTAGACTGCTTGTGTTAGTTTTTCAAAAACTAGAGCATGGCAAGTGTATTAGACTAGTTGACAAAGTAGGCTACTATTGTACTTGTTGTGACTAGACTAGTATCACTAGTACCAATTTATTTTGCTAATAGGGGTGTTCAAAGTAGCCACTTATTGGCCGCTTAAATGGTTACTTATTGGTTACATATCTGTGTTTTGGTGGCAGATGGGCAATAAGTAAACAAAATAAGTAGAGTTCAGAGCACCTTACAATTACAGACATCTCATTCTTTGCAAGACTAATGCAATATCAGGCTTGGAATACACAGTTATTATCAATTCATTAAGGCCATTTTTGGCATCATGCTAGACATTAACAGTGCAGTGCTGATGCATTTGATGCCTTATTTGGTCATTTGGAGGAAATTCATGCAGCATATGAATTACTCTAAAACTACAAGAGAAAAACAAAAACAGATCTCAGCTATCCCAGTGAGTACTAACCAACCATTTCCATTAGGGACAATAATTTACATCACTGTTATATAGAAAACAGTCCATTCTCAACATGCAAGCAAAAAGAAAGCCCCTTAGTAAGTTGTTTATACTATTGAAGACACCCACTGTGTCCTTAAAATTTGAGCTACATGAGTCTGCAACACAGACGTTTCTTTGCTTTGTATTGTTATCTCTTCCTATACAATGCCTTTCTAAAAGCATAGTCAACTGGGGTATATATAGAGTGTGGAAGGGTGAGAATGGGTTCATGCTTCCTTGCCATAAAGCATATGATAAGTAGGATTGATGAAGTTATAAAAAAAAAATGCAGCATGGCCAAAACATTATGTGACTCGCCAGAGGCCTATTGTGCACCATTACTGGATGATGTAACAGATAAGCAATTTATATTCCAAAGGGCTAAAATTGAGCATGGACATAGTGTAACCTATATATAGTAAACTCAAATCAGATACAAGTTACCCAAAATGTCTGCCCATTCTGTAGTACACTATTACCATTACAACCCTTTTTTTCTCATTACATTCAATACATTATTTCTCTTCTTTAGGCTGACTATCCACATCAAATGGTAGTCAAAATAAGATTCAAAAGCATTTTAATAAACTTTAACAGTATAATGGACAAACCTATGTGGAAACAATTCCTCAAGCTGTTGCAAATGCGGTGATGAAGCACTCATAGTCTGCAGCTGCAGTCTGATAGCATGTATAGTTTCAAACCAATGTATTACCTACTATATACCATATAAAGTGTGCAAATTATCCATTGTCTGTAGTATGCACAATATCAGTATTTAACTACTCATTTGACTTTGCCCAAATGCTGAAATCAATTAAGGACACTAGTATTTTAACATTTTGAGCATTATTTCCAGGATAAATTATCTATACATTCAAGCCAAGACAATGGCTGCATTGTTTGATTCTATCAGGGTAAGTGACCAATAAATACAACAATAAGCATGCCACTCATGTCTTTGAGTAGAAACATGTCCATTTGACATCTTCAAAGGACACTAAAGATTTATGCCACACTGCAAAGCCCCATGAGGATGTTACATTGGAAATTAGAAGCTTAAAGTGCTTATGTATGACATAACTGGTGTCAAGTCTATTCAAGCAATCCTATGCTTGCACAAAACATAAGTGCTTTGGTTCTTGAATTCCCATTCAAACCCATTTGCATTTTTCCTATTTACTGACTTTAAACATCTCATCTTGCTAAAAATCAACATTCCACATGCAGTCATCGTGCCTTTTGTTCAAAGCATTCATGTTCAAAACTCTGTAGTTAGGCACTTGTGGCAATGCTAATACACAGACCTGTCTATCCACTAACCTGAGTTAATCTGCCTGCTAAGTTGCATGTGGGCAGTGATGCCAGGCGCATTGTTAAAACATTGTTTACCATATATGATAGTGTCAATTGTTATAAATTCCCCATGTATAAACTTCTTAACCTCCATCAAATTGAGGCATCAGCACCCTTAACAACCCTCTTGTTGGATTTTGACAATACAACCCCTCAATCCTTGTACCACATCTCAGTAGCAGCACTGGCCCTTTGTGTTCTCAAGCTATGTGAAAGCAAGTTGTCATATAAGGTATATTATACTTTCATAACTGATTGTATTCTGATTGATGGGAATAACACCCATCCTAGGTGTTCAGATGCATGGTACAAATCTGACTGGGCTCATAGGTTCAACTCGGTGATTTTCCTAGTGGAATTCCATTTGCAAACATGGTATCATCACCATCTCAAAGACACTAATGAGGATGAGATCAAGATTATGAAGAAGTGGATTAATTTTGGCCCTCTGCAGCTCAAATATGCTGTTGTATTGTCAAGAGTTCATCAGAATCCAGGATGTCAGGTCATTTGGAATAGTGGAGAGTCAGCTGAGCGTTCTGGAATTAGTCTTTAACTATGATAAGTGATTAGTAAAGAATTGCAGAAGATATAGCTCATCTACCTACATTTTACAAAAATGTGACTAATGAAAATTATATAACTGCAGTGTCATGTGCAAAAGTCATTAATAGAAGTTGTTCCTGTGCCTATCTAGTGTGACTTCCTGAGTAGAATACAGATATGGTAATTATAACTTAAATTAATAAGGTTTTAGATACCACATGTCCCCTCATCCTTGTTCCTAGCGAGTTAAACTAGCTAAGTTTGGCTAAGAAAGATTGAAATATCTCATGATTGAAATTATATATTTATATAAGTGAGCTAGATGTATGCCAATTTATAAATTATGAAATAACCTTAATAATGTTTCATTCAATATTGCAGAATGTATTAACTTGCATTTAATTTCATTTTATTATTAAAATATTATTATAGAAATAAAAGAGTGAACAAAAACTGCTATTTAAATTATATGATATAAGGCTTGTCTAAAAGCTAAAATAATATAATACTATGTTTATTATTTTCATATTTTTATTTATGTATTTTTCTTGATTTGTTTTAAGCTCATTTTAAAAATAATCAAACATGGTGACTGTTTTTTAATCTAGAGTATCACTAGCAGTCAGTCCTTTTTCATTTTTAATCTCTTTCTAAATTCTTTTGCTGAATGTCTTTATTAATTGCCTGTCTATGTCTTTTAGTTCTTTTTCAGCATGTTGTTATAGTCTACCTATTGATTGTATGAATTCTCTTACCAATATTTAAAAGTTCTATAGAATAAGGTGGCCCTTAAGATTTAAGTCAAATGTAGACAGTTTAGTAGTAATATGAAACACCAGGACTGAGCAAGATTTTGCAAAGGTATGATACTATATTGAGTGGTGACGTAGCCCGAGGAGCAGCTGGCCGCTCGGCCGCTTACATAGCATTATCACATTGTATATATAGTTACGCGTGTCTGGGAAATATATTACAGTTCCCAATATCACTCTTCACACAGATGCCCATCCTGAGCATCTCTCTCACAGCTTAGTCAGACCGCTCACCACCCACCAAGGGAGTGTCAGAATTAGTGCTTTAAGGTTCAGTCATATGGATCAGAAAAAGACTAGGACTTGATCAGACCGGTTGTAACTGAACCATTGGTCTTGTTCTTACAGAAATTTATTATATATTGGTCTCAGTTACACAACATTAGCAAATGGTTTGGAATCATGTGAGACCAGTTAAGATTGGTCTTTAACTGGACTTTTGGTCCTTTAGTCTTAGGTTTTAATTTGTTACGCACACCCGGGGACTTGGACAGGGAGGAGCTTGACAAGCTTCTTCACACTAACGACGTGATCGCAATGCGTCTTCTCTCCATAGAGTTTGATTCCGAACTGCTCTTTATGTCTGCATGCTCGATTTGGTTTCATTCTGTGACTCGTCTCGAATATGTTATTGATCCCAATCTCTTCTGCTCTTAGATGTGGACTGTCAAGGTTAAGAATGTGGATATAACCCACGCCTTGTCCGTCGTCTACTCTACTGTTTCGGTATGTCTCAGTGATTCGTGTCCCATTGTGGCTTCCCTTCTTGTTGCCTTTTACACTCTATCACAAAGCAGCAATCCCAGGTGCGGGTTCAATACAAGCTTTGGTAGCATGTTAAGGTACAGTCTAGTTCTGCCTACTATACATTTGGGACTGGTTGGCTTCCATTACTATACAGTTTGAGTACTATACGCGTTTTGGGACTCTCTATGGGCCATGCTTCCCATACAGTAGCTAACCCGGACTCTTTGGTGCCATGTGGTCCCTAAGGCCTAAAGGGGTGAGTAGAGGTGTCCACAATATCGCTTATTTAGGGTTTCTTGATTCGGGTAGTATAAACTGTATAAATAGGCTCTAGTACGATGGTGAAAGCCTTAAGCTTCACTAAATCAACCCTGTGCAACTTAACTGTGTCAGATTGGTGTGCGAAGCACTCCCAATCTCCTCGCAGTCAGTCATAGTCCGAAGCCTCCTTTCCTCTTCATCTCAGAACCACTAAGAGGGGAAAGCCTCTAAACTGTTACTTCGCGAAGAACTAATCTTCTTCTATAGAACTCATCACGTCTAAGAAGCATCTTAACGTTTCTTTGTCGGACATACCCGTTTATCGGCATCCAAAGTTATCTCCAAGACAAGTCGCCCGTTAACCGGCTATCAAAGTCGACTTAGAACTTCTTGCTGCACCGAAATATTTGCCCAACGGCCGAACGCCCCACAGAGCGTAACATAATTCTTCTAGCTCACATGAGTCACATCTTATGATTTTGAATGGTATGCAATATATTAAAATAGTGTGGCATCTTAGAATAAGAAATGTTAGACTATAGGTAACATCTCGCTAGGCATTGTCTCTGTGTGTTGTCAGATGCCACCTGCCATCCACATTATTAGATGCCACCCACCATTCGCATTGTGTTTGGAAGCCCTACTTTCGTTGTAATGGTGATCATGCTCAATGTTCCCACGTAGTTGCAAAGAGCCTTGCAGCCACTGCACAACCATTGGTAATGGCTACCATGCAGTCATATAAGTAAATTGAAAGAAAGAGAGTAAACAAATGGGCACATACCTTGCAACTTGGGTGCCATAAAAGCAAGTGAAAGAGAACCAATAAGAATTGCATAGAGATGTTTAATTTTGATTCTTGTGAAACTATGATAGTGGCTGCAAGGGTGAGAGTGTTGTCCAGACAGAAAAGTGTGTGAGAGAGATTGGCCCTCAAGGCTCAGCCCCAGTAGGAAGTCCGGTAATTACCTAAGATTCTTATCTATTGGTAGTGACTGTGAATATTGTAATCTGTTAACGTCAATTACTATCTAGTCTAGTACTAACTTGATATTTGCATAAAGATGATGAAGTATGACAGTAGATGACAGTAATTGGAAAAATCCTTGAATACTGGTAGAAAGATTGACTTGGTGAAATTTTGTTACATGCCCAAGTCGCTGGCCACAGCTCTGTACATCCAGCTACTATTGCCACTGCCCAGATTTCCTTACTTTTCCTTTCATCTGCCTCATCTGCGTGCCACCGGGCCCTTCCTTTTCTCTTTGCTAGCTGCACTACAACCGGAATGGTGCTGCACTAACCCGAGCCGCCAAGCCACCCTGTGTATTATCGTCGGGTTTTAACATTCTTGAACTCACATGTGGCACTCAGCCACGCTACTGTGACACTGGTCGTCTTTTACACGTTAGTACAACACCCTCAACAGACTCTATTACTGGAGGGAAGGCTTTTGTTGCGAATGCTGTGCACATGGAGGTGCTGGGACAATTTTATCCATCAATGCATCCTTGGGTTGGATCGTGCCAATCACGAAGAGCACGAAGGGTTAATCAATGACGACTGTCTTTGAGTATCGCTCGGCTATCTCACAGTTGTGTAGAGTAGCATTGTACTACGTGGTCTATACTCTGTCCAATGAAAATTGATATGGCTAAGGAAAAACTGGGTAGTGTGGCTTCCTAGCCTGGCCAGGACATGGGGAGCCTGTGAGCTGCGCGGGTGGGCGGGAGAACAGGAACGAGCGGCAGCAGTGGCGAGACGAGAAAGACAATGGCCACGTGCTTTGCGCCGCACACAAAGACCACAACGTGCGCTAGATCACCCATTTTGCCAAAGGTGTGCAAAATGTGATCATTTTTGTATGTTAGGATAATGGTGACTGACTAGAGATCTAGCTCTGCCACTTCTACAGTGCTCTTCTCCAGCTCAATGTTGTTGATGCTGTATCGGATACCGACTTCTGCACATTTTGCTGTAAGGAGCGATGCATTGGTGTTGCTCGCAGACCGGAGCGGAATGACCACGTCGGAGCGCCCGTCAGCCACACGCTAGAACTATACAGTTCTTCCCCTTTCCGTACATTATACTTTCTTTCCCATCGCCTCTTTTTCATTGCTTCAAGACAATCATCCGACATTTCGACCTCTGGCACAAGACGACTGCGAACCAATCGAAGACAGTTATACCCTCACAGCCACCCATCCCACACCTCTCTTGCCAACACTCAGGCTTCTCCCGTTTCAGACCTCGGATGACAACAATTAGCCCTTGCCACGACAGTACGACCTTAGTATACCCATCAGTGCCATCACATTTATCTCTTAGCTCTGTTTCATGTTTGCTGACACTTTCTCTTTCTTGTTCTTTGACATATTTCATTGTGGGCACGTCCACTCGTTACTGGCCTTGACTATCGCTGATTCAGGTACTTGTAGGGACTAACTTACTATCATGTATATAACCTCCAGTTTACAGCGTTCCACCAACTTCCCTACCACCCCTGTTCGTGCACCTCGATCCCAATGCATGCCTTGTCGATTGTGACGACCTGGCCTGTGTTAACACTGACGAGGATAGTCAAACATTCACCTGACTGATGGCCTGACGCCGATACTGTACGTCATGTATATATGCCACCTGATTAGGGTGTATTGTACCAGGTGCAATGCTGGCAGCACAAACAGTGCTGATACATTCCCGTCAGCCCCAGTAGCGGCCACCAGAATGATCGGGTGGAGCCCAGTGTTGCCCACCAGTGCATGTCACACCCTTGGCCCTGTCTGGACTCTCGCTCGTCTCACACTAGCACATCATCATGTTCCTAGGTGCGTCGCCATCGGTGCTGTAATTGTGTTCTACTCACGAGCACTCTGCCCCTCCTCCTGGTCCTACGTTTCCTGTTTCCCCATCCAGCAGGCTTGCCTCCGAGGAAGCTTCTCGCCCTCTTGCCCCCACGGTGCCTTCAATCACGCAAAGTCTATGTTTACCACCGGTCGCTTGTCTCTCTCCCGCTCTTCGTCTCCTGTGCACCCTCCCAGCCCACCAAACACTGATACCCCCCTCAACACATACAGCCTGCTTGAATATTTCCCCATAACAATTGAACCGGACGACCCCTCGGTGCGCGCAACCGTGAAAGCCAAGAGCAACAGTACGATGGATGAGTTGCTTGCGCCGCTTGTGACACTCCTTGCAAGTGTTGGGTTTGGAGGAATAGAGGAATCAGAGAGATAATCGATAGGAATAGACAGACATTTGTAATTGTCAGGAATTGGTGGTAATAGACTCAATAGATTTATATCTATTACAACAAAAAAAGCCGCGATCTAAGGAAATCTATTATGATCAACAGTAATCAAAAATATTGTTGATTTGCATCTATTTCCATTGATTCAACAGATGAAAATTGCGTGAAATCAGTCTTAATCGGCAAGATGTATGGTATATTCACCATTTTTATTGTGATTGATTTCGAGCGACTCAAACTAACTAAATAGATGATAATCTTAGCTAATTGACGGACTTCCTACTGGGGCTCAGCAGTGAAGCTTGATATGAGTCCATGAAGAATTGAACTTTCGCCCACATGCCATGCATTGCCGCTCATGAGCCAGGAGTTTGGTCACTTTCGCAGCCTCACGATCTCATTCCCGCTTAGAAGCATGGCTCCTCTTCCGTGAAAGATGCCTCTTCTCCTTTTCGGCATTATTGGCCTTGCAGCCACCTGTTTGGAGATTGAAGAAGGCACTGACGCCCTTTCCATTAAGAAGCTCCAAAACATAACCAAACATAACTTTTTCACCTTGAGGACAGGGTGAGGTACAAGTGCAACAGCACACTTGACCAGATAGGAATGATAATGGGGAGAGAACTCAACCCAGGAAATGTTTCGTTCTCATCCTTTTGGGCTGAGATGGCATTAGCCAAGAGGTTGGCCCTCAAAGGAACCAGCGACGACGGAAGATGTTGAGAATGTCGAAGACGAAAGGTCAACATTCCTAGCAGATAACTGATTTGGTTTAGCCCGCCCTTCACAGCAGCTCGGTCAGGGCCACTGTAAGTTGGTGGAGGGGTGGAGGCCATAATGGTGCCTTGAGGCAGGGGAGAGGACATGGAGGTAGAAGATCAAGAGGGATGCGCTGCGTTGTGTTGTCGGAGTCGTAACAATTATTGAATTTCTATACATGGTATAGCCTATTTTGAGCTGACATAACCGTGTTCATTTCTTACATCACCGCTCTACAGTAGACTCAGGCCCTTCTTTTCTGGTGCACTCAGGACTCGAATTCAGGCACACACAAATCCCACGTCTCTTTCTTCTGCCACTGCGAAACACTGATTTGCACAGTATTCTATGGATTTTCACGTGTAGTTCTTCTCAAAGGTGTTCGAGGGGCTCAGTCTTTCGGATCCAGAAGCCGCAAAGCGCTTCCTCTTCCCGAATTAGATCATTTTATTACCACCACCTCCACCAACATGACCACCATTATTTTCGAGAAGAGCAAAAGAAATTTCAGGTTCGATAAATGAATTCCAGGGGTAACTTCATTCCTGAGTCATTAGATCATTTTATAACGACCAACTCCACCATCATTTTCTACACACATATGGCGTCAGCAGTGACTGAGCACATGCAGGCCACTTGTATGTGGATGGGCAGCAGTGTTGTAGGATGCAGAGGATGAAAAGAAGGTGTGATGTGATGGCATCCCACTAACCCTTCTTCTGCTAAACTTTCTATGCAGTGAGTGACGAGGCTGATGGCAGTGACTGTGAGGGCGGCCTGCTGTTTCCCCCAGCTTTCAATTTTGTCAAGTCATTTGGTACTTGCAGTTAAAGTGTCCTCATGCGTGTCTGCCAGTCATGGTTCATGTAGGACTGCACATGGGCTAATTTAGTGAGTGTGAGGCAGTACAGTGCCACGATCTTGCTTCAATTATACGGTCAGCACTCACAACCCACAGTTTGGTTAACTGCACCAGCTTAATACTGAAGATGGTAAGCATAATTATTGTATCTATATTTTGATTGTCTTGTGTTGAGAACTGGCATAGTACCAGAATATTGTTGACAATTTGTTGTTAGTCTACTTTAGATCCCTTTGGCACTGTCATACTGCTTGTCGACTCATCTATCACAGTCCATCCCTTCCTACCTAAGCTCCTTTCAGGCCTTATTAAGATTGAGACTTCCATCTGTGATTCTGAGGTGTGTAGTATTGTCAAACATGCCATTGCCACTCCCTATTAGGTCGGCAAGATTATCTTCCTCCTCTCAAGATATAGTAGCTGAGGCTAGTCAGCTGGCACCACACATTTCTTCCTTGGACGTCACCTAAACTATGCGGCTTTTGAGTGCCAGTGCAAAGTTGAATATTGCTGATAACATGAGTAGTTGAGGATTATCACTTTCGTGATGCGTCTTTATTTTCCTTTTTTTCTTATCACTAATGATACACCCATCATCTTACTGCATCAAGCACATATGACTCTAATGGGCTGGCTTTATTTCTGTCATTTATCGCAGAACAAGAAAAGGAGGAGAGAGAGAAGACAAACTTAAAAGCAATACATGGTTTGTGGTTACCATGAGTCACATGCCACTCAAAACGTACAGTACGATGTATATGTGTGGTCATCGTTGAAGTTGAATTGTGGCCTCTGAAAAGGTCTACTCTCAGCCTTATATATTTAAGCCAGTGTTTGACCACTGTAATCGCCAGTTCAGAGTCAATAGACTGTCATTTGCCCCAAAACAGAAGCATGACAAGTGACAACAAACAAGTCTGAGCTGCAGCCACCATTGGACAAGCACCCAAGTCACCATTGCGTCTTTTAGTCCTTGCAACAATTTCAAAGGCTTGCTAGCCTGTCAATGGTGTGTGCCCCCCCTCCCTTTCTTTTTTCCATTGTCTATTGACATTGACTCTGTGAGAGACTTCACCCACCCACTGTGCTTGAGTCTTGACACCCTTGCAGCAACGCCCATGCTCCTGCTAGGTTGCACATTGTCTGCTTTCTTCTGCACATTCGTTCCTCAAGTCTCTCAAATTGTAAGTCAATGTCAGGCCCACCAGCCCACACCCATCCAGACTCTGCAGGTTGCCACCAGACTATGCGGCCTGTTTCAGAAGGTTACATACAGTAGTGCGCATGCACCGATTCCTTACAGGCTGAAGCTAGCGGCATCAAGCCGCTCATTTGTACCACAGCTATCACATATAGCTGTTTTGACTTGCTTATCAGACTTTCCCATACAGGCATGTGATGAACCAGTGATGAACCAGAGATCAATGAGCGTATGGCTCAGTGGCCTACACCAAGCCCATCAACATCCTTGAGCATGTGCACCACCTTAGGCTCATGTGCACTGCTCACATTGGCATGTGGCCCGACTTGTCAAACCATGCATGCTGGAGCTGTATGTTATTGTTTCATCACACTTATTATGCCTATTTATTGTAGTACACTGGTAGAATATACTGTACATAGTACTTAGTGTAATTATAGTGTATTGACCCACTATCATAATGTATGGGAACCTGCCACTTTAGTGTGCAGGAACCCACTATTACACTCAAAATTCCATGTGAAAACCTGCACCCATGGGCATGGGTGTGGGTATTGACAGGTGTGAGTGTGGATTGTCGAAAAAAAACCCAGGGCGGCCTGTGCTTTTCTCTAGTTTTAAGTATAACTCAGTCAATTCTTGTCCAATTTGCATGCTTGGCTTGAGGGCTCATTCGAATCACATGAAAACACTTTAGGTTATCCAAAGTCCAGCCCTATTAGGGTTAAAAATTTCTCATAGACATTAACCCTAATAGATATAATTTAGTAAGGGGCTCTCAGGAATAATTTTATTTGTCCTGGGACAAAATTTTAGAATAGTCATTTTTTAAAAATATTTGTATTTAGTGTCCCATTTGAAACCATTTGTTCCTAGGACAATAATATATATTGTTCCAAACTATTCCATTTGAAATATTCATGTCACTAAATGTCTAGGGTCTGTATAAAATTTATAATTTGACTGTATCTTTTGTATAAATTAATAACTAATTATTATGCTATTTAATATTATTTACTAATGCTAACATAATAGAATTGTTCACAAATCATTTTTTCTTTAAAAATGCACTATATATATTATTATTTAAAAGGCTTAAAATGTTGTGGATTGACTTAGGAACATTATGAATTAGTCTAAGAATATTATAAATCATTCCAAAACAGTTTAGAAACAATATAAATTGTCCCAAGATAGCTCAAGGACAATATAAATCATCTTAAGGAACAGTCCAAGAACAATATAGATTGGCTCAAAAACATTATACAGTATCAATGGCTTAAAATAGTATACTGTAATAAAGAGTTGAACTGACTATTGACAAGTATAAATGCTAATAGTATTTGTTTTGTCAGTCAATTCTAAAGTTAGGGTTTAGAGTTTATGAAGGCAAAAAGAATAGTAACAGTTTTTATTATATGACACTTTTGCATATATGACTAAAATATAAACTGGTAAAGCTTAGTGTAAAGTGATGTTAAAGCTTATAGTAGACATGAATATAAAGACAATAAGGATAATGAAAAAAAAAAATTAAGGAATAAATAGAAGGTAAAGTACTTGTTAAAACTACTTAAACCTATTGGCTAAACATTATATAATAATACAAAGTTTAATAATTATATAAATGACTCAAAACATTATATTAAATTATAGGTCTAAAATATCATACCATTTGTATAATATTCTGAGCCAATTTATTGTCCTTAAGCAGTCTTGGAATGATTATTATATTATTAGGCTGTCCTGAAATGATTTATATTGTCCTTGGACTGTTCTAAATAATTTATATTTTCTCTGGACTGTTCTGGAATGATTTATATTATTCCTAAACTGTTCTAAAATGATTTATATTGTCTTTGGACTGCCCTGAGACAATTTATATTGTCCCAAACTATTCTAGAATGATTTATATGTCTTTGGACTGTCTCAGAATGATTTATAATAACCTTAGATCAATTTATAATATTTTTAAGTCAATCTATAATGTTTTAAGCCTTTTAAACTATAATATATATAGTGTATTTTTTAAAGGAAAAATGAATTCTATTATGTTAGCATTAGTAAATAATATTAAATAGTATAATAATTAGTTATTAATTTACACAAAAAATATAGTCAAATTATGAATTTTATACAGACTCTAGACACCCAGTGACATGAATATTTCAAATAGGATAGTTTGTAACAATATATATTATTGTCTCTGGAACAAAAATTGACCCAGAGACAAATAGTTTCAAATGGAACACTAAATACAATATTTTCTAAAAATGAACTGTTCTAAAATTTTGTTTAGAATAAATAAAATTGTCCTAGGAGCCTTTACTAAATTATACCTATTAGGATTAATGTTATAAGAAATTTTTAACCCTAATAGGATTGGACTTTAAATAACCCTTGTGCATGAAAAAGTGCTACATCATGAATATATAAAACTGGCAATAATCCTGTGTTTCACCATTTCAAGCTAAATTAAAAGGAAAAAAGCAAATGGATTTTTTGCTGATGTAACAATGAGTGAAGCCGAGCTGTGCCCACATGATAAGTGAGAATGGATAAGCCAGATCTGCTTATTGGTCAATTGATGTCAAATATGTATAATACTCTACTTATGGATTGTCTTATTTGAAATAAAAATATGTGAATAATTCAAAATTAATGGAAATTGAAAAAACCATTTAGGCTGAACAGTTTTTTCCTGGCTAAATGGTTTTTCCTAGTGTGGGAAAACTAATGATAGGAATAGGTAATCCGTGGGTATTTTTAAGGGTACCTGCACCTATACCTATGGAAACCTAACTTATTCCCATAGGTCTGGTTTCTAGCAGTCTGAAGAATCGTACCCATACCCATAGCCACGAGTGTAGGTTTCTAGTGGGTTTGCAAGATCTTACCTAGGGTACAAATCCATAACAGGTTAGCCAAGATAAGTACTTTTATTACTATTTACTGATGGTGTCTTAATGTTGTGAACGAGTCAAAAGTTTAGAACAACTGGAACCCAAGCATACCAAACAACACTGATGATTAAACTAACCTCTGGTCTGTCCCCGACTCTCCGCATCACTTAACAGATCAGATCAATCACATCGCACACACATGCTCACAATGCAACATCCATGATGGCCACCATTAGACACTGACTGCTTCGCTTTCATTATATCATAGACATGCAGAAGGAGTATTTAGAGTAATGGTGACAGAGTGACACCACCCTCTGCTCCCTCATTCTAGCATTAGATGTACTTGCTGACTTTCTGGGTTCTCAGTCATCGATGCTCATTATAATATCATCATATGTCCATGCACCCTTGCTCGCATGACCTAATGGCTGCTTCGCACATGCAAACTGAGGCACTCAAGACTTGTGGTGCACATGCACACATGCACACATGCATCCCATAGACAATGTGTCATTATCAACACTAACAACACACGCACACACCACAAACAATAAGCCACACACCCTCACCCTCATCCTCTCAGATGTATAGGATTGGTCACAGGTATGCGTAACACTACAGTGTCACAGTCACGGGTCACACGAGTGTGGTATGGTGTTGGAATTCTATACTCTTGCCTACACCATAAACTGTTACTGCAGGTAAAGGGTTTGTCACGGGTATGAGTGCTCATTGGCCCTCCCTCTTATAATCACTTCACTTGTTGAAAATCAGTGCTCAATTATGTTTTTTTTTAGCAGGTCACTGAGGTTATACAAGTTACAACTATGCATCCACTGCAGGCATACTGGTAAAAAAAGTATACCCATGCTACAGTTGTACTGTATAGTGCGGTCCAACGAAGGACATATATAACTGTAAAAAAAAACTACAGTTTTACAACAGTATATGTGAACAAAGATATAGTTTTTACAGAAAATATGTATGATCTAAGATACAGTTTTCATAGCAAAACATATATGATTAAAAATACAGTTTTCACACCAAAATGTATATTAATAAAGATACAGTTTCTACAGCAAATATGTATCATTAAAGATACAGCCTCCACAGCAAACATGTCTCACTGAAGGTACAGTTTCTACAACAGATATATACTATTGGATATACAATTTTCACAGCAGACATGTATCATTAGGAATATAACTTTTACAGTAAAATATATGATTAAAATACAAATTTGACAGCAAATATGTATTATTTAAGATATAGCTTTTACTGTAAATATGTGCCATTGGAAATACAGTTTCCACAACAAATGTATATTATCAGAAATACAATTTTCACAGCAGACATGTATCATTAGAAATACAACATTTACAGCAAAATTAAAATTAAATTTTATAGCAAATATATTATAGAGATATAGCTCACAGCAAATGTGTATTGTTAAAGGTACAGTTTTTACAGCAAATATATATCATTAGAGATACAACTTTCACAGCAAATGTCTATTATTATAGGTACAACTTTTATAGCAAGTGTGTGTGATTATAAATACAGCTTTCACAGCAAATGTGTGTAATTATAAATATAACTTTTACAGCAAGTGTGTGTTATTATAGATACAACTTTTACAATAAATGTGATTAAAGATATAACTTTTACAGCAAATGTGTATTATTATAATATAACTTTCACAGCAAGTGTGTGTTATTATAGATACAACTTTTACAATAAATGTGTGATTAAAGATATAGCTTTTATAGCAAATGTGTATTATTATGGATATAACTTTTATAGCAAATGTTGTTATTATAGATACAACTTTTACAGCAAATGTGTAATTATAGATGCAACTTTTACAACAAATGTGTATTATTATGGATATAACTTTATAGCAAGTGTGTGTTATTATAGATACAACTTTACAGCAAATGTGTATGTTTATAGATACAACTTTTACAATAAATGTATGATTAAAGATATAGCTTTTACAGCAAATGTGTATTATTATGAATATAACTTTTACAATAAGTGTGTGTTATTATAGATACAATTTTACAACAAATGTGTATTATTATGAATATAACTTTTACAGCAAGTGTGTGTTATTATAGATACAACTTTTACAATAAATGTGTAATTAAAGATATAGCTTTTACAGCAAGTGTGTGTTATTATAGATAAGCTTTTACAACAAATGTGTATTATTATGGATATAGCTTTACAGCAAGTGTGTATTATTATAGATACAACTTTACAGTAAATATGTATTATTATGGATATAACTTTCACAGCAAGTGTGTATTATTATAGATACAACTTTTACAGCAAATGTGTGATTATAAATGCAACTTTTACAACAAATGTGTTACTATAGATACAACTTTTACAGCAAATGTGTATTATTATGGATATAACTTTTACAGCAAGTGTGTGTTATTATAGATACAATTTTACAGCAAATGTGTGTAATTATAGATACAACTTTTACAATAATATATATTATTATGGATATAACTTTTACAGCAAGTGTGTGTAATTATAGATACAACTTTTACAACAAATGTGTGTAATTAGAGATATAACTTTTACAGCAAATGTATATGACTATAAATACAACTTTTGCAGCAAATGTGTGTGATTAGTAAGAATGGTAAGGTTTGCTTTGGTTCTTCAAGGGGTTTTTAAAAACCAAAAACCGAACCATTGGTCTGATTCTTGATCTCAAGGTGTCTGAACCATAAACCAAACCAATAAATACAAGTCATACAACATGGACTTATAATGTTAAACAGGAATATTCATTTTAGTGTGTCAACATGTAACTAAATTAAGCACAAGACTTGTTGGAGGTACTAAGGAATTTCGGACTGGGAAAAGCACAGCAGCAACAACACCAAGGCCACACTCCTTCCACCCATTAGCTTTGGTAATTCTAGTGCGGCATTTGTTGGGTTGATTGCTGTGCATGCGCCCTCTCCCTCTTAGCCACCAGGTACCTTTAATGCTGCAAGATCCAAGTTGAGCAGCAATGGCGTGTGGAGAGCGATGAACTTGTCTACGAGATCCTCCAGCACGTCGTGGTGCGCATCGAGGTAGTGCAGCACCTTCTGCCACTTTGCAAGTGCGTCGGCAGCCACATTCTCCTTCCAACATGCGTTTCTGAGCTTGCGAAGAGTGCTCGCAACCTTGGACACAACCTTTGGGTCTTGCGTGTCGTGTAAATTGTCTTCGGGATAATCTTCGTATGGGTCACCATCAGATGCGACAACAGGCTGTGTGAGGAATGGGTCGTCAGGCGAGAGCTCACCTGCGTCCACGATTATAATGGGATTAACAGGTACAGTATATCGCCATCGGATGTCATGTAATTCTCAATTCTGCGGACTGAGAAAAAAGGGGGCAGGAAAGAGGTGAATTGGGTGTGAAAAAAAGAGGGGTGATGGTAACGTGCTGACAAATTTTCCACAAATGACTTCGCCAAATATGACGTGCTTATCATCAAAATGAGGCGTGGGTGTGTATATGAGTCCGTGTTTGGATAACCATTCATGCTTCTTTACACGCTACACGTTCTCCCTTCCAGACTCATCTGCAGAGGGAAGAGGGGTGTCGTAGGTGGGTTGAAGGTGGGCTGCAGCTGCGCGTGCAACTCCTGGAAAAACTGAGAGTAAGCAGGGACCGGGAAGAGGGCGTTGGATGTTTCAACTAGCACAGCCAATACGTGAGTGATGAAGGCACGCCGATACGAGCACTCGGCGTCTGTCGCTACGCACGACACCTACCTCCTCACTATCACACTTGTTATGTGTACAACAACTCACCCTTTGCTTTTTGGCCCTCTCTGACCCACTGCAAGATGCCTTTCATCCTAGTAAACATTTTGCACGCAATCATACAGTTAGGCATGGAAGTCACACTGCCCCTGGTGAGTCTCTCTGCCGTCCTCTTGCACCCACTTACCTTTTTATAAATGAAGGCCGGTTTATTGCGACTGGCCACGCCGCCAACGGTGGGGCGATCATCAATCGCCAATGGGTTAATGACCAAAGAAATCCATCATCTTACAAAATTGTAATATGGATTGGCAACCCATAGAACAGGGAGGACATCAATATAGAAAAATCATCTTGTATTAGTCTTAACTTTCCAATCACAACTCACTTTTCTTATATCTTATTTGGCTTTGGCGGAGCGAAGATAATTATTTTGGCATAGCGAAGATAATCATTTTGGTGGAGTGAAGATAATCATTTCTGTAAGTACAGATACAGATCTGTTTTCTAGTCACGTGGCCATGTGGCCATGGGTAAAATAACTAAAAGGGATTGTCAATGAATATTGCGAGCCTCAAGGCGATAAACTCATAGTAAATGCAAGTACCACGATGCCGCAGTACGGTTTGCATGCGAGTGTCAAAAATCAGAAAGCGTACCTGCAACCATGCATTACCCGTACACTGGTGAGGTCGCGACGTGAAACTGCCGGAGATGAAAACTCAGTAACCAGCGTCAAGAGGGAAAGAATGATCGAGACGAACAGACCCAGTAATGTAGAAGATGGATTGACGTGCAACAAAGTCTGTATACAGTACGTATCTTGCGCCCCTGAGCAGCAGTGCCAAGGTCGCAGTCAGGTGTGTGAGGCTCACATTCATAAGAAGGAGAGGTCTGGACTGTGGCTTGCCGTTTGCAGGGAGAGCCAGGTTTACTAGGCATGCTAAGCCTTCACACCCCTTGTCAGGGTCGGCTCCAGCAGTCAGGTGTGTGAGGCTCAACTGCCATGTGTACATACTCGATCCCAATGCACTTGTGAGGGCCACTTCCAAGGCATCAGAAATGGACAAGCCAAGAGCACCTGTTTGCAGGCTCAAACGCTGCACATTGTGGTCCCAGGTGTCAACATCCTCACAGCCAGTAAGGGGGCCCTCAAATATCTATCTCATGAACTACGCACTCTTGCAGGAATAGAGATTGACCGTCCCATTATTGTGGGCCAGCACGGGTGAATACTGTCACAGTAGAGGTCAGCATCTGAGCAGACCTGAAAAGGATGGGAGAGAAGAAGTACATTGGAAAGAACACTACGCACCAGCACCACACGCACGAATGGCCATGCCACGGTCGGCCCATGGTCACACATGATGCATGAGGGTTAAGGGAATTAGGAATCACGGTGGCTGAGAAAAAGAAAAAAAAGTTGGAATGTTCCCACCTGTACGCAGAAACTTCCAACCCGTTACCGCGACCATGAACACTTATAGCATTATTCAACCTTGTGCTACTGTAGTATTGAAAATAGTGGGAAAAGATTCATTGTGAGAAGTGTAGTGTGTGGGCCAATCCGGAGCAATACAATGGCCCTTAAGAGCAGGAAGCCATTGCTTAGAAAAGCGGTGAGCCATCATCTGTGCAATATATGCCTGTTTCTTTGCATAGGCTGTAATACCCTCTTCCACCATAGCATCCAACACTTCACACTTGGAGACACGTGATTACCAATGATGTGAATGCCAATTCATGTAGCATATAACACGGCGCATTTCTTCAACCATCAACATTCCTTCTTCTTCCCATCGATACATCCGGGCACGAGATTTAGCCCATTCTACACGAAAACCTTTAAATAGTCAGATCTGTACCAATATAAGCAATATCAAGACTTACTTTCATTAATCGACTGTCCATTCTTCACATCGTCACCTCCAGATTCTGCACCTTGAGGCTGTGCAGCCAGCCAAATCCACGATAGTGTATGCCATTCTTCACTTGCCTCTGGATCCTTCATAGTTGTATCATGTGCACGGCGTGCACCCTTTGGCTTTGGAATCTTCTCCATATCACGAACAAGAGGTCGGATATCAGTGGACTTCAATTCCTGAAGACACATGGCCCACGTCCCACTAGTGTCCAAGGCAGAAAGTGCATCGCGAGCAGCACGGTAACGACTTGCACATCGGTTGACTTTCTCTCAATAAGTACCAATGGAGGCGTACATGCGGGTGCCATTTCGTTGGCTGGATCCAATTTGTGTGCATTTATAATTCCACAAGTCTATAGTAATTCGAAGAAATTTCCTGAGGTCATCGAGGCTGTCATCTACTTGTGAGACACGTAAACATTTCTCGATGTCGACGAACTTGGATGGAATGGTCAAAATGAGATCAGAGGGGAGGGTAGATGGAAGGTAAAGGGGTATGGTCTTGGGACTTTCAAAGAACTGATCCTTGTCGTTGGAAGAAACAGAGTGAGCAAGGTGCTTGGTGATGGATGGCATGTAAACATCTTGAATTTCTCTCCATTTGTCAATCCGATGCCGTAGAACATTGCACTTCATCATTAACTCTCTCATTTTATGATTTGTCGATGTCGCTTCCTTGATAATGTGAGCCTCCACAACCAAATTCCGTCTGTCGTATATCTCAGAAAGAGCATTGACAAAGAGGGAAACCATACCTACTGGTATTCTTCGAGTTCCATTCCTGTGTGGATGAGGACGCTCGGGGATACATCGTGGCAGCAACTTCGCCAAGTCTCGCTGCCGCTTCTTCTTCTTTGATGAGTTGCTTATGGACTTGTGTAGAGGTAACCGCTAATACAAGATGAGACTTTGTTCTCACCCACGCATAAAATCTACGTACGATTTTAGCTTCTGCAAACGGATTAGGCTTCGACTGATCATCCTCCCATGCGGTTACATCAGCCTCCCATTTCTCCAAAGTATTGAATCTATGCTAGACAAAAGCTTAAGGAAAAAAGCGCGATGAAGTGCGGACTCTTTGAGGGCCTCCACTAATTGTGATGAAAGGGATGAATCTATAGACTGAAAATAAATCAGTCCGAACTGAGTCACATATAAGTGACATACCAAATCTGACAATTTTACGCCAGTTCCAGTGTGCGGCATGACTATCGAGGGCATTGAACTGAGCCCAGGGGTCATCTCCCCGGTGCTTAAGCTTGCTAGGTTGATATGGGCGCAGAACCGTTTAGGTCTTCTCCATCGGTATGTGCTGACCACTTCTGGTAGTTGAACGAGTACTTATACTGGCACTTTTCCCCGTGCCCATAGATATGAAGCTTCGAAATAAAAAATTGAAGTGCCCCAAAACCTGGAGGGGGATCCACATCTCGCGGGTAGTGTGCATTCATTTTTTCATGTTTCGAAACCACTGACACGCAATGTCGTAACTGAAGACAATAGAAGTAAAAAATTGCACCCATAAGGGTGTAAAAGGCAATGAAATCCATGTTGGCATATCTATCGAAAACAGTCAGAATCATCATCAGTTACAAAGACAATACCAACCTTTCTCCCTTTTGTAAATTACCAAGGCCTTCTTCCTCACCAGACCATGACGTGCACAGAACACGCCACCAACACCCGTGGCTTTATATCCCTTCGAGTATTTTGAATTTGCAAGATCTACGGCATGAAGATTGGAATCACATAGATTGCACTAGAAAGGAATCAGTGATAAAAATAGAAGATACTTAAAGGCATAAATTTACATGTTCTTCTTGGCCCCACTTCCAAAGGTGCTCCATATTTGGTGCTTCTGGATGAAGTGAGCCCATCCATCACCTAGTGCGGGCATATCATTAGCATCTCGATCCTTGTTTTCATACGAAAATTTGCATCGACAGCAAGAATCAGATGATATTTCCATCTAACGGACATCAATACCTAAAGTGCAAATGTGCATAACTTACCTATCATTTTTGGATGCCCTTTCCCACTCCAGAGGCATATTTCGTTCAGGGTGTGGGCAAGCCGGCACTCAACAGCACATTGACCGGGCTCGGTACCACCAACCCCTTCCGGTTTGTGTCCTCTACCACCTCTCTTCAGAAGCTTCAAATGTTCCCATATCCGGATAGCACGGAGAAATTCAGTATACCGATCCTTTGCAAAGTCAACTTAGGATATTCGGAAAAAGTGTAATTCCATGCCTTGGAAGGGTCAAGCCCCGTATTATCAATGTGACGAGAGATGGAAAGATAGTAGTCTTCACGTGATATTTCCCTTGAAGCAAGAGCAAGTGATATGCATTGAGAACCTGGAACGTAAAGGCAGTATGCAGGTCTTCTGTAGATGCAGGCAGCCATGAACACCGAAGAACTGAACTTGGGTTGCGAGCGTTCGCTGTAACAGCACAAAACTGAACCTTGACCATATGGATACCATTTGTGTGAACTACCATGAATTTGTCCAATATTCGCCCAGGGAAAGAACATGGCAACCCTTGGTGTCCAAGATGAACGACCAACCCAAGATCATATAGGGATGTCCGCACGAAGAAAGAGCGTTCCACTGCTATGGGTACATGAGATTAATGCCCTGACATATATGCAACAGTAAACACCTCAATCCGATGCAAAGGATGAGATGAGTGTTGTTCAACGACACACACCTGACAATGGAGGCAACAGCCAAAACATTCCTTGCACTTGTAAAGGCCATCGCTATTTTCACAGAACGAGCACAAGGATTCACCAGCTCTACCATCATGACGAAGTAGCTCATCGAGATACGCAAATGATCCCGCACTTTCCAGGCTTCGAGTGGCGACTCAGCCTAATATAAGAGTTTTTGTCGATAAGTGAGCACTCGAATGTACATGACATGCGTACCATGCACCGTTTCTCGGCTCTGGCTGTGATTCAGCGGATCAGAGTCCAGTAACTCATCTAGGGTCCAGACTGGGAATGAGTCTACTACAACTGCCTCAGTGTTAGAGTCAAAGAATCCTGTTGTCCAGGATCTGCAAAGTCGCCGTTGATTGATGTTTCTGTTTCGAGTTTACTCGTGTGAGTAGTATGGAGAACACGCCCTTTTGGCGGACTGCACAACCGTGATGTTGTGGCGCCTTCGCCTTCACACGGATCACCATCATAGGAAAACATGGCACGATTGCAAACTTGCCTTGTTCGTTTGGAGGTCTTGACTTTCGGCATGCAACCTCATAGTGCCACATCGCAGATTCATTGAGTGTGACCGCAAGAACCAAAGCTTTGCAACCAACAAACATAATATTATCCTTCTATCACATAACCAATGATTTATAGTACTGTCTCACATAGCATAGTTGGCCGAAATTTCATGTTTCAATGTTTTCATCATTGCCACTTGTGAATAGTTCTCAGAGACCAGTGATCTGTGTAAAATTTTATACATCTATCCCCAAATATTGAAACCTAACCTGATTTGACTTTGTTTGGTTGACAAACCCACATTGTGGTGTGCAAATAACTCAGCAAAAGCTTGAACTTCAACTATGTCCACAAGCCGCACAAGTGCTAAATGGCGCAAAAAGTAAGTACATTTTATCATCTTCACCACAATGTCCTTCTTTGAAGTACAGTCCACCAGAATGATAGAGGGGAATGCCAAAGAATTTCGAGCCAAGGAGGCATTGTGACAAAGAAAGTAAGTGTGGGAGTTTGAACTTGCAACTCTCATTAATCTTTTAATCAGTTATCGGGCTTAAGTAAAGGAGAAACAAAGGAGCTCCCTTTGGACACACTCTGAGGAGGACTTACACATTTTACAAGACGAAAACGAGTTGTCAGATACATTGACACATGGCTCTACAGCGCGTTAGTTTCCCTCTGAGGACGATCTGCCGATATTTAACATTGCCTTGCAGTGTCGAAGGTTACCCTCGGACCAGCCATCTTGAGACATTCTCGTTGACTCATTCCCACCTCGCCCTCTCAGTCATCAAGCTGCAGGATCGAAAATCTGCACAATGATGATGAAACCCTTCTCACCCTCGCTCTCTGACAAGGGTTACCCTTCAAGACGCTCATGACTTTCTTGCCGACGGTCGGAAAATGCTGCAAGAATGGAACAGACGATGGGGGACGAGGGCTAGCTTTTTGCATCGAGCTGCCAATGCGTTTCTTGGTATCGGTTTTATTGAGGTCCCAGCAGATCGTGCTCGTGGAGAAATACTGGATATAATTAGAAAGGGAAGGGAGGTGTTATTGCAGTTGGAGTCGATCACAATTATTGATCTACGTTCAATCCAAGCTGATGAGTTCCAAAGCTTCTGGATAGAGACTATTCGTGTTATCGAAGGACTAAATGAGCGAGTCACGTGAGCTGATGCAGTGCTTGAGCCACGTTTATGTTCGACTTGTACATAGGGTTCCCAGGTTGCTTGTACTTTCGAAAACATGAATCACCATTTACATATTTACATAAATTCAACTACGCTACATTTCATTGAGAAAGAACTAAAACAACAGATGGGCTGGTAACAGGGATTTTGGCGTACCGCGGCCTATGGACACACACACTACTATGTCCAATGGGTCTGAATTTGATTTTTTTTTTGTAAACTTGCTTCCCTCAAACACTTTTGGGATTCTTTGGGATCTAATTGAATGGTTACTCTGAATGTCCTGTAAATTATACTAAGAGATCCTAGCATGAGAATCAATTGCCAGAGGAGAGCCGGTGTGGCAAATCGATGTCGATAATACATATCTCTGACTCAACGCTTCAAATTGTGTCCTGAAGAGCCGAAAAAATTCATGAAACATGGGATAGCACCTATGTATGCAGGCATACACTTTATTCGTATTTTAAAAAAGATCTGATAGTGTGTTTAGAGATGGAGTGGCCTTGGTGTATTTGTCACAGAATTTCACACTAATCACATTCTCTGAAATGTTGTCCACTACACTTGCAGATCTTTCTGGAAATACAAATAAAGTGTATGCCTGCATACACAGGTACTATTCTATGTCCATGAATTTTTCCTGGTCTTCAGGGTACAATTTAAAGTGTTGAGTCAGACATATGTATTATGGACACCAATTTGCCACACTGGCTATCCTTTGGCAATTGATTTTCATGCAAGGATCTCTTCGTATAATTTACAGAACATTCAGAGTAACCATTAAATTAGATCCCGAGGAATTCCAAAAGTGTTTGATCAATGTAAAAAATTACAAAAATCATCAAATTCAGCTTCTGTGTGCAAATGAAAGACCGATTCAAGACGCATAGAACTTCTCACTTACTGTGGTCCCAAATAAATTTTGAAGCCCCAGCTTGTGGGCCTCCCATCTTTCATCAGTGTAGTACAATACTTTACTATATGACTGACACATTCATGTGCACAGTCTCCTTGCGCAATACCTACGTTGCCTACAATAGCAAATGCAACGACTATTTAACACAGATCCGCCAAACAGCACTTATTGATCATGATCGTCATTGATCTGTTGCAACACATCTGGATTGCCCTCACAGTTGGTTGGCACGCCACCGTCCTTATACTTCCCCATTGCGAAATTTCGATACTTTATTATATGATTGACTCACGTAGATCCCTCCCTAATGGACACGTGAGTGTGCACAAACCCCCGACCTCTGACTCACGTGTTACCTACTCACAATAGCAACATGAGGGCGCATTTCACCCTTGCGTGCTTGACTCTTTTGCACTCTCTTACCTCTTTTCTTTTATGAACGACATGTCTCACTTTACCCTAACATTTAGCAATATTACCTTAAGTCTGTACTGTAGTACAATAATAGGATGTATGTACATGAATAGTATTCCATACGATGGGATGGGTAGTATGTGTGAGGAACCTACTGATGGTTCCTTCGGGGGCACTGGGAGAGGTCTCAAGGCGACGGAGTCGAGGTAGAGGTGTACAATGAAGGAGAGCGAGAGCGCAAGGACAAGGAAAGCGTTGCGAGGGAGAAGCAAAGGGCGAGCAAATAGAGTAGCTCAATGATGAAGGCTGTACGAGGTATTTAGGTGGAAAAGGGAATCGACCAGCTCTGTACAGTTCACAGATGGACAGTCTGAGGACCGTCCTGTCTATTCATGAGGGCTTATATACATCTCTACTGTTTGTACATATGTGGCTTCGTAAACAAGTCAACAAATAGATAAGTGGTCTGTGCGCATGGTCTGGGCACAGATGACATCATGATGACATCATGTGATGAACAGATGATGCGATAGGGCACCAATAGCATTATCCCCTCTTAAGGGACTAGGCCGGCCTAGTCTGGGGCCTGTGGAGCGAAGTGGAGCCATGATGTCATTGTGGAGCCATGACATCATTGTGGAGCAATGACATCATAGTGGAGCGCTCTAGAGCGGGGTGTCTAGCCCTTGGATCACGGAACATTCTATTAGAAGGGCCTAGGTCTTCCAGAGTCTAGTCCGAGTCAGGTGACAAGTCACGCGTTCCCTTTGGGTAAGGTCACGTGCAGGTTCTCACGGTCACGTGCCATCTTATGGCTGGAAGGTCACGTGGGTTCCCAGGGTCACGTGTATGTTCTCAGGGTCACGTGCGAGGGGGACGAACGAAGTTCGTCACAGTATGCAGGGAATCAGCAGGGGGAACTGTCACGCAGCGGACAGGGACTTGGAGATCAATACCAAATGCAAGAGAGGAAGACCAGGCGAGAGGTGAGAGATGAGGAAGGCAATTAAAAAATGAAAGGAATTGGATCGCAACGTTTCCCTCCGATCCGAAGCACACCACTACCCTCGGCTTTGGGATGATTTGCCTTTGTAGAGCAAGTAGACGACCTCTTTGATGGTGGTTCAGAGTTGCCACCATGCTCATGTCTCCTCTTTCTATTGTTTCCAGAGGGTGCTAAATAAAGGCACAAGTCAGAGATGATATCTAAAGATAGACTGTAATCTGTAATTACCATTGGTAGCACGGGTTGAGGGGCCCGATGCATCGAGTGTCTTAGACCTGATTGGGCGACTAGGAGCAGTGGTATCTGATGCTGGGCGGGGTGTGGAGTCCAGTGCATTTATCATTGTACCAGGAATCAGAGGGGTCAATGGGGTCGTTTGCGATTCTCCACCT
>WTXE01000263.1:0-35744 GCA_022496225.1 Russula aff. rugulosa BPL654 | reverse complement strand
ATATATGCTAAATACATTGATAATATATACGACAATGTGATTTGAATGCACCTATCAAGGTAATTTACAATAAACATGGCACATACATCTGAAAAATATTGAGAAATATATTACTAATGGGATTTGGATGTTTTAAGCAGTATTATCAGAAAAACATCAGACATGACACCCGATGTCACGATGTCCTGACTTAGTGGCTCTTGAAGTCAAGACTCACGATGTTGGTGTCATGATGTCTTTGTCTCCCAGACCAGGTTGTCATGCTGTCAGTCTTTCGCCACCTTAGTGTGTGGCGGGTCAATGCACTATATTCACACTATGTACTATGTACAGTATATTCTACCAGTGTACTACAACAAATGGGCACGACAAGCAGACAAAGTCTGCTGCAGCTCGTTGAGCGCTGCGACGATGCGTGGTAGGAGTGCAGAGTCTGCAGACTGCAGTTTTCACGAAGGCAGTGGGGAACGCGTCACGTTGAGACAGGCACGGGCAGTGCAAGGTGCGGCACCCCGCAGCCCGAATGAGTGTCTACAACACGGCTAGCACGTCACCGAAAGATGGTGTCGGCAGAGGTTCGTGGTAAGGAGGATTGAGAGGGCCGCAAGAAGCATGGGCTGCCTGCCTGCTTACTTTCTATGTCGCGTGCACGATTCGTAGCCTGGCACCGGCTGGCTCGGTTTCTGACAATGTGTAGGGTCGAGTGGGCGCAGTGCACGAACGGGCTCTGGTGTGGTAGAGAGGAAAGGTATATCGCGCGAGGCCATCGTAGAGTGAGATGAAGCATTGCACGCCAAGGAGATGTATGTACACCTCCGGGATACGGCCCATCCAGCTTGTCGAGCTGCGAGTAATTCAATAAGCTCTATGGGCAGATCGGCAGATAGAACGCCTTGACAGTAACGGAAACGTCATCGGGGTCGGTGCTCTCAGGAACAGCAGTTGCAACCACCTGTGAGAAACTTAGCATCGTGAAGAGATTATAAAAGCCTTGCACTAACCTGATCGATCAGCTGGCGATGGTACATGTTACCTGGGACAAGGACTTGTGCCCACATCTCAGGAATACGACACCTGACCAGATAGCGTGCCTGCTGTTAACGGCTCCTCAATCGGACTGGCGTCCTGAAACGGCTGGCACCTTGGCTGGCACACACAAAACTGAGGGGGAAATGCGACTGGAACGGGCTTCGATTGTTGACTGATTACGGTGGTCAGACGCTAGCCTAAATACAGGAGAGCAAGCTACAATTATCAGTCATGTGAAAAGGAGTATGAATGAAAGAAACGAGAGCAGATCAAAGAACACGAAGACGGCGCGCGGCCCTATGGTAACCCGAGCACGTGGCATCCATCACGTAGACCGAGCGACTCGGAGCTGCCCTCGTCGAGACGAGATGTGCCTGTGGCTTACCGGACACAAAAGATGGTGAAACCGAGTCAGAAACGCACCGAGGAAAGATATTCCATCCATTCAACAGAAGACGGTAACCCCACATATGTCTAGACAGGTAACAGGTTTGGGGATTTGTCGGTCACTCCCCGTGACAGCGGGTGACCTCACATTATGCCCATTGAATACGCCCGTGGCATTTCGATCATGGGGGAATAGTACATAGTTACAATTTGCAGAAATATGAGAACACGCATCCCATTAAGACCGCTATCGTCAACAACTGTCTCCCCATCCACACTTATCAATTCAGTATTGAACTAAAAGAGAGCTAACGACTTGAAAGTCTGTGGGTACACAGTTGGTGATTTGATGTATGCGACAAGACGTGCAGACTTACGCAAACACATCAGAAGAATGCATAAAATTGTATTGTTGTTCCCATCGCACATCCATTGTCCCCCATTTCAGGGTTAGGCACTTTTGCCGGTTCAACCCGTTTTCCATTGTTATTCGGAGCCAGTCAGTGTGGACAAATTCAGGTGCAGACATCTCACGACATGCTGTATGGTGCGCTATGAGTCTACGACAAATGACTACTATAGTAGACTCGTCCTCAACAGACGGGACTGGGCTGGCGCCGGCTTTTTGGTATACCGATGTGAGCGACTGCGCAAGCTGACTAGTCTCGGCTAACTTGAGAGGAGGAAGATCCGAGGCGTCACCAGTAGGGACCTCGCCAACCTGACGGAGTGGCAATGGCACGTCCGACAACACTGCACGCCTCAGGATTACCGATGGTAGTCTCAACCTTGATAAGGCCTGGGAGGAGCTTGGGTAGGAAGGGATGGAACTGTGATAGGCGAGTCGACGAGCTTGGACATGTTGTCGACGATGCTATAAACGAAAGGGGTGTCAGAAATTGCGGCCAAGACACAGTAGTGGACGTACACAGCAACCTTGCGCTTGGTGGCAGTCGACTTTTCCAAGAGACCACGAGCCAGAAGAGAACCATTAGAGAAAGCGTAGGTGAATCAACTTCGGAAACGAATGTTGTGGCTGAGAGAAGTTGAATGGTCTTGAAAACCTCTTCAACCGGATTAATCAATGATTGAATGAGGGCGGGAATAAATTGTTCGATATCCTTGTTGGAAATCAGCGCGGTGGCCTTTGTGAGCGACTCGCGGGCCTGTTTCTTGACATCGGCCTTCGTGTCCCAAATGGCCTCAGAGAGGATAGGGACAATGTCGGGCATGAGCTTGGCGGTCCGCTGAGGTGCACTGACGACGAGCTGATCGAGGATGGTGAGGAAACCGGTCTTGACCTGCCACTTGCTGGCAGTCTTGATCTGATGGAGAAGATGCGGCGGCGGAACGACATTGAAAGCTGAGGTAGATGGGAGGATGAGGGGTCATACGGCCGTTGGTGCCGTCGACCTCAATAACGGTCATCTCGTGCTCGTCGATGGAGAACGTGAAGTTAAGATCGCAAGAAATGGACACTAAGCGGAACCGGTAGCTAACAGAAATCAAAATCTCAGTTCGTGCTAGCGAGGTCGTACGCAGAAGGTGAACGGAACGTAGCTGACCGCTTGCCCTTGACAACGTTGACCACCGCAAGTTCAACATCAGGGCCGCCAACATAGCGACCCTTGCAGTTGATCAGAGTTGAGCTAACCTCTCTGAGAAGTTCTGTTCTCAGTGATAAGCCGTAAAAAAGGGAGGGATGAGTCTCTTACCGGCTGATTGACTGCCTTGAACTCGTAGAGGAGTTTCCAGTTTCCTTGAATGATAGGGCACTGGGTAACGTCTGTAGGGCCATTGATGTAGTTGGCGTGTTGTAAGAAAAGGCCGTGTCAGTCCTATGAAAAGGACATCAGTGCGCGCACGCATCGAAAAAAAAAGACGCCGCTGTCCTTAGGAGACTCCACTCACCTTTTTGTGTCGCGTCTCCCTCATGGAATGCCCATCTTCGTGCAGTCAGTGGGCTCGAGGTTCGCGAGTTACTCTGGCGATGGAGCAGACGGATGTCGGACAGTCGGAGATGTCAATAACCCGCGCCGCGGGTGGTCGCGGGTGGGAATTTTACAACCTGTGCCCGCGCCCACGGCATCCCGCACCTGTGACTGTGACCCGCGCGGGTTGGCCAACCCGTGATATTCCCTAGGGATTGGATGTATCATAGGTGTCTTGGAGTCACGACGTGTTGAAGTATCAAGATCGTCATGGTGGAGACCCGGGAAGGTGCATGGTGATCCTGGCGAGGGCGAGTGAATAAAATGTGTCAAAACGAGGATCACCACGCTGGAAGCACTGACTAGTACTGACCTCTGGCCTGCCAGCTGGCCAGGACTTCGGGCAGTCCGACCGTGATAATTCATGTTTTACGCCGAACTATTGGGGAGAGGGAAAGGGTTGGTGGCCTTTGTGATTTTGGCGCATCGAAGCGAAGCACCAGCCACACAGGATTATGTGAGCGTGACGGGGCCGGACAAACAGCGGCTCTAGGTCCGAGCTGCTCTCGGACAAATTGACCCGACCTCACGACATCCGTATAGACATCCGCGTGCCAGCTTTTTCCCCAGATATCATAATAGACAATAGATGCCATACCGTCTTATCAAATTCGAGACAAAACGCCAAACCGCCACGCGATGCTGACAGACATACGTGGCTGGCATAACCCAACAGAACTGGTATGTCCCCTCTTCCTCGATCGCACCCGTCCCTCTCTTTGCTGCCGCACCCGGGCCTCGATCGTCCCTGAGCATAGACCGATACCCGCGTCGACACCGCTCACGACCGTATAAAGAAGCAAAATGGTCCGTCCTTTTTTCCGCCCGCCATGTTCGCTGGAATTTGTGGCGCTGATCTCCCTCACCCCGTATTGTGTAGGACGAATGAAACGGTCACGCGGCGATCTTAATGAAAGCAACTATGACGAAGAGGAAGAGGAGCCGCCCTGATCTGAACTTCCGTGCCCCCGCCTCTTATCTACGACTATATTACTTTTACGTCCCATGCAGGCTAAAAGTCTGCCCGGCTGGTTGCCAACAATAAAACTCTAACGTTAGAACAGCGAGAGAACGGGATGAAGCCTTCCGAAAACGAAAAACAGAGTGGAACGAAAAAGGGGTGCGTCACAATCTCGCCTCTACTAATACAACGTTCACGCCTAACTCTTAAGGTGAAAATTTACCGGATCATCTTATTGTACATGTACGCGCAGGTATGTGGGATACATGCTTCTATATTGGTCTCAATTCACGAGCACATCCAGGGCGAGGCGGCGATGGCTGTGTCGCTTTTCACCAAGAGAAGTTCAAGCCATATGGTCCTGCATCTGAGGCATTCTCCCCGACGAACATTTTACGACACTCTCATCCGTCCCATCGCGAGTACGGGGCAACGCCGGCGGACAGGGAATGGGAACGTGGCAACATGGACGTGCTGTTGCGCCAACCATCATACGAGTGCCGTTAGGCACTGTGGTATGCGAGCTCCCGTGCGACGATCCACGACGCGCCCAGGACGAGTGGGAAGCTGAGGAAGAAGCGTACGCCCATGGCCCTATGGTAACCCGAGCACGTGGCATCTATCATCGATGCATCATCGCGTAACCGCACGTGTATAGGCAGCGACTCGGAGCTGCCCTCAGTCGAGACGAGATGTGCCTGTGGCTTACCGGACACAAAAGATGGTGAAACCGAGTCAGAAACGCACCGAGGAAAGATATTCCATCCATTCAACAGAAGACGGTAACCCCACATATGTCTAGATAGGTAACAGGTTTGGGGATTTGTCGGTCACTCCCCGTGACAGCGGGCGACCTCACATTATGCCCATTGATTATGCCCGTGGCATTTCGATCATGGGGGAATAGTACATAGTTACAATTTGCAGAAATATGAGAACACGCATCCCATTAAGACCGCTATCGTCAACAACTGTCCCCCCATCCACACTTATCAATTCAGTATTGAACTAAAAGAGAGCTAACGACTTAAAAGTCTGTGGGTACACAGTTAGTGTTTTGATGCATGCGACAAGACGTGCAGACTTACGCAAACACATCAGAAGAATGCATAAAATTGTATTGTTGTTCCCATTGGGGACACAACACATGATCCAAATACAGCGTCTCCCTGCTCTCAATCCATCTCGGGTCATAAGCGTTGATCGGGAGGCCTCTTGGCGCATGTGACTTTAGGTGCACCTTTTGAGACTCAGTACGAATGTGAGGGAATGCGCCACGCTTGTCAAGGGACCAGCTTTCGATGTGATTTCGATGATGCAAATGATCAAAGACCCTGAGCCAGTTATGCAGGTCAGGGTGTCGCCACTCGGGTTTTGTAACCGTATATGTAGTCTGATGTGTGTCTGAGTCAACAAAGGATTCATCCGTAGACATCCCATCGTCTCCCAATGCATCTAATATGCCTAGATGCTGGGTCATGACGAGCTTGGCGATGTCACGCCGACGTTGAAACAACTATCATAAAAACCATTTTCAGGTCAAAGACTGGCACACACTAGGACAGAAAGATTACCTGATATTTGCGTTGCCGCCGGGCATGCTGAGACCTCTCGACGGCTCTTTCTGCTTGTGGGAGGCCCTCCTTTTTGCGGCGAGACTTCAGGCTTCTGATTCGGTTGGTAAATGCTTTCTCTATTGTCTTTCGCATTTCTGGAGTATCATCGTATTCCATCTTCCGAATGAAGTGATCGGTGAAAACCCGAGCAGCGGAAGTATTCCACGGTGACCTTGGCAATCCCGCAACGTCAATCATGAAGTCGGCCGGTGTGGCGTCACAAGCCCTAGCACCCTGACCGGTGCGCTTCCACTCAATCGCGAATGCGGAAACCCGAGCCAGTTCAGGAGTGCGGCCGTAGGGTGGATCCTCTTGTAGGAGACTGTCGATCTCCATCCGGACCAGTTTCTAGTTCAGATGCAATTAGCACAGGAAGAGTTATTTAAGTTCAAGGCGCCTGAAACTGACGGTCAGTTGAAGTTTTTCGGTCCCATGACGCCGTGGACTTCGTCCACGTGATCTGCACATTCTCTGACCGGTGTTGCTCCTCTGACCGGTGTTGCTCCTCTGACCGGTGTTGCTCCTCTGACCGGTGCTGCTCCTCTGCCCTTGGGTACAATCAAGGCTATTCACAATTTCGCCGGGAAAGCTGGCGGCGTTAGTATTGCCTTCCAACCGGCCAAGGTCGACATCGCTAAACATTGAACGCGTAGAATGGCCGCTAGATACGACATCTTGGTGCTGGCTGACACTAGGTCTATAACGACGTGAGAGTAGAGCTGTGGCAATCGTTGGTGGCCGCAAAGGCAACATCTGCCGAGAAGGCGAAGGCCCAGCGGTTTGTGAGGACAAATGCCCACCGGTTTGTGAAGACGATGGCCCGGCGGTTTGTGAGGACAAATGCCCACCGGTTTGTGAAGACGATGGCCCGGCGGTTTGTGAGGACAAATGCTCAGCAGTTTGTGAAGACGAAGGCCCGGCGGTTTGTGAGGACAAATGCTCAGCAGTTTGTGAGGATGAGGGCCCGGCGGTTTGTGAGGACAAATGCTCAGCAGTTTGTGAGGATGAGGGCCCGGCGGTTTGTGAGGACAAATGCTCAGCAGTTTGTAAAGACGAAGGCCCGGCTGTTTGTGAGGACAAATGCCCAGCGGTTTGTGAAAACGATGGCCCGGCCGTCTGTGAAGGCGGAGTGAAGGACTGGGGCTGAGCAAGCAAACACTGGTGCGGTAGGGCCTGAGGTTTCTGGGAATGCTTCACACCAATTAGCCTGAGATGTGTAAGTCAAATAAGAAAACCATACGTGACATGCAAGAATGCTCTCGACTTGGTCATCATCTTGAACCTCTGGATCGACACATCCCAAACCCTGGCCCGAGTCGAAATATTCGTCCAGTACAGGGGAGTCAGAGGCATAGAAGTCTCGTGGGTCCGGACCATGCTCGGTGCACAGCAAGACTTGTTCCACCTCAACCGAGCTTTCCTCCGAGCCTAGGGCATGCCATTCGTCTGTGGTATGTGTATCAGTACATGGGCTCAAGTCTACCGCCCTTCCTTTGCCTTTGTCTCGGTCCGGGACAGATAATGCTACAGCTTGCTGATTAAGACATGGGACTTCTTCAGTATAATCATGCTGCCAACAAATTTGCGTGCCACACCGTTGTCTCTGAGTCATGATTCCTAATTCTTCTTCTTGGGGTAGCAATTCTGAAAGAGTCTAAGCGGAAACGCTTCGTTATTCGGGCTTGAACCGTATCAGTACAATTTTACAACACGGGGGAGGAAGCGCTTACGCGTTTGGTCATCGTCATGTTGTGAGCCTGCTACTGGACATATAAGCAACGAGACATCCAACTTAGCCACGACAACGGGTTTTGGTTCTCACCGTCGCTGGACTGTGAACTGCATAGTTTATGGGCTACGCCGTGGGGAGCTACTGGGTCTACCGGCTGAGAATTGTTTGGCAGATAATGTAGTTAGCATAACTCACCATCAGCCTCGTCAGGACTCCCAGCCAAATTGTCTTCATCATCTGCCAGTAATAATGATGACCTCGAGTCGTGTGAGTCATGTGAGTATATGCTGTTTGTGCCGTCACTGCCGTGGCGGTGGTGGGGAAAGCTACCGGGAATTAGGGCGTCCGTGTCTCCGACGTCTTGATCCGCACTGGCACGTGTACGCCGGGTGGCCTGTTTCACTCGCTGTGCCATATGGCGTTCACGTTCGCTCAGTACTGTCCACTGAAAAAGATGGCATCCCGACTGTGCACATTACAGGCATAATATATACATTATTCTGTCTTTGTGTCTATCAATATCTCATTGTCTTACGTGACCATCTGTCTGCCTTTCCTTTCCTTGTCGCACATCCATTGTCCCCCATTTCAGGGTTAGGCACTTTTGCCGGTTCAACCCGTTTTCCATTGTTATTCGGAGCCAAGTCAGTGTGGACAATTCAGTCATCTCACGATATGCTGTATGGTGCGCCATGAGTATACGACAAATGACTACTATAGTACTATGTGGCTACAACAAATGAATCAAAACGGAAACCTCAAAGTTCTTGGCATTGACAAGGTTGACGGCAAGGCGCAAAGCGTAAATGGCAGACTCGTCCTCAACAGACGGGACTGGGCTGGCGCCGGCTTTTTGGTATACCGATGTGAGCGACTGCGCAAGCTGACTAGTCTCGGCTAACTTGAGAGGAGGAAGATCCGAGGCGTCACCAGTAGGGACCTCGCCAACCTGACGGAGTGGCAATGGCACGTCCGACAACACTGCACGCCTCAGGATTACCGATGGTAGTCTCAACCTTGATAAGGCCTGGGAGGAGCTTGGGTAAGAAGGGACGGAACTGTGATAGGCGAGTCGACGAGCTTGGACATGTTGTCGACGATGCTATAAACGAAAGGGGTGTCAGAAATTGCGGCCAAGACACAGTAGTGGACGTACACAGCAACCTTGCGCTTGGTGGCAGTCGACTTTTCCAAGAGACCACGAGCCAGAAGAGAACCATTAGAGAAAGCGTAGGTGAATCAACTTCGGAAACGAATGTTGTGGCTGAGAGAAGTTGAATGGTCTTGGGAACCTCTTCAACCGGATTAATCAATGATTGAATGAGGGCGTGAATAAATTGTTCGATATCCTTGTTGGAAATCAGCGCGGTGGCCTTTGTGAGCGACTCGCGGGCCTGTTTCTCGACATCGGCCTTCGTGTCCCAAATGGCCTCAGAGAGGATAGGGACAATGTCGGGCATGAGCTTGGCGGTCCGCTGAGGTGCACTGACGACGAGCTGATCGAGGATGGTGAGGAAACCGGTCTTGACCTGCCACTTGCTGGCAGTCTTGATCTGATGGAGAAGATGCGGCGGCGGAACGACATTGAAAGCTGAGGTAGATGGGAGGATGAGGGGTCATACGGCCGTTGGTGCCGTCGACCTCAATAACGGTCATCTTGTGCTCGTCGATGGAGAACGTGAAGTTGGGATCGCAAGAAATGGACACTAAGCGGAACCGGTAGCTAACAGAAATCAAAATCTCAGTTCGTGCTAGCGAGGTCGTACGCAGAAGGTGAACGGAACGTAGCTGACCGCTTGCCCATGACAACGTTGACCACCGCAAGTTCAACATCAGGGCCGCCAACATAGCGACCCTTGCAGTTGATCAGAGCTGAGCTAACCTCTCTGAGAAGTTCTCAGTGATAAGCCGTAAAAAAGGGAGGGATGAGTCTCTTACCGGCTGATTGACTGCCTTGAACTTGTAGAGGAGTTTCCTTGAATGATAGGGCACTGGGTAACATCTGTAGGGCCATTGATGTAGTTGGCATGTTGTAAGAAAAGGCCGTGTCAGTCCTATGAAAAGGACATCAGTGCGCGCACGCATCGAAAAAAAAAGACGCCGCTGTCCTTAGGAGACTCCACTCACCTTTTTGTGTCGCGTCTCCCTCATGGAATGCACATCTTTGTGCAGTCAGTGGGCTCGAGTCTGGTGTGTGAGGCGCAGACGAAGGTCCAAACAGACACGCTGCATGGGCCAGCATGGCCTGGATGGGTGTGGCGGCGACTTGATGATCCCAGGAAGCGTCATGCCGACCTGCGAGGCTGCGACTTGAGAGAACAGGCATGGGCCTGCGACTTGAGAAGGGGAGAAAGGGGAGAGGTTCGCGAGTTACTCTGGCGATGGAGCAGACGGATGTCGGACAGTCAGAGATGTCAATAAAAGGAAACCCATATACGATGACAACCCGCACCTGTGATGTGACCCGCGCGGGTTGGCCAACCCGTGATATTCCCTAGGGATTGGATGTATCATAGGTGTCTTGGAGTCACGACGTGTTGAAGTATCAAGATCGTCATGGTGGACCCGGGATCCGGAGATAATATGGCCATGCCTCGTGATTACGGCTTGCGACCTGCCTCAGGTGTATGGTGATCCGGTGATCCGTGATTGTGTGATCCAGTGATGGGTCACGCGTGTGGAAGAGGTGTATCCCCACTTGCGACAATAAATAGGTCATGCCACACTCATCACGCCCATTTATGATCAAATGGAAATATAATCTACTGTAGCACCCACATACTGTCGCCTGATTCATGACATGACTTGAAACCTTTATTTACAACTTCAGAAAGCCGAACCATGACTCCTTTCAGGCACAATATCATCGTCGATATGTGATGCTATTCGACATTAGGCCACAATAGCATGTACCTATTGTGAGAAAGATGTACTTGGGAGCACCCGCGCTCCTCTCAGATGTCGGGACTATCTACCACATCATCATTGGCACATCTGATTTGCATTTGCATGAGCTAGTGATTGACAGTCTCGAGTCATTAGCAATTCCTCTTTACCTATCAAAAGGGGACAACTAACCCTATCCATGGGAAGGATATGGAGAACTTCATATCCCCTTATTTTAAGCGGTGTTACTGCCACGTGGGATATGATGTTGGATGCATCGACAATCACAAGTGGCCCTAGCGTTTGTGCCGACAAAAACCCTCCGGTGGAGCCAAATTTCCGATAAGACTTGTCAACGTCGTTGAGTTCCGGTTGAACGGGCACATAGGGCCGAATGCACAGGCAAATGGAAGAATAGTGAACTCGCCCCTCGTCTTCCTGTGCATGTTGAATATTGATTTGTGAATGTAGAAACGCATGAGTGATTTGGCCTGGCTCTGGATTGGTCTCGGACGAATCAAGCTTGGGGGGTCTGAAAAGAACATGACTATTGCGCGTTCGGGAGCTTGCAGTTGAATATTGAACTCCTCGAAAGGAAAACTTGTTTAAGAACTTAGCCCTAGGCCTCGCTGATAAACTGGGAGACTGGTCAGTGGAATATATCGTAGTTGGACGCTTTTGGTGTAAGAACTGCGAAAATGGAAGAAGTAGAGCATCAGGAAGAATCATGTCATGCAGACTCGTCTCGTCGAATATAAAATCCGGTTGCTGTGTCAGTTGGGCCTTATCAATCATATGGGCTAGGCGTGTTCCACGGACATCTTCAGCGAGGAAGGCTTGATATGTTTTTGCAAGTTCATCGACACGTTCACACACTTCACCATGGTCAAAGAGCAGTGCATGTAGCCTTGCCTCTCTCGCAGAGTTACGCATGAACGTCAGCTCAAGGTCACCTAGTTGACACCGGTGAGTGCTTGGCACAAAAGTGCTTATACGAGATTAACCACAAACCGAGCCTCATGTTGTGATTCCCGCTTTGCATGGAATGTATGTGCCGTTCGTAGAATGCAGCTCCATGGGTGTGTGCAGGTCCAAAGCCTCGAAGAGTGTCGCCGTAGTGTAAGGCCGCGTGGTGTATTGGTTTCACCTTTGCGAGCTTATATAAGCTTTTGAACCCGGTCAAGTAGCGAGAAATGGAACGCTCATAGAGTTCGATGTCGTTCTTAGAGATTGATCGTAGGTTAGCGATCTGAACTGCGCAAACCAAGTCCATAAAATTTTCGAGTTTGCGTTTCCGGTCTTCAGGCGCATCATCACCTCCCCAAAGTCTGATTAGGGTGATCGGAAGGTGGACAGTGCAAATAACTCTCCAGTTATTTGCGCTGAGTTTCCCACGAGCGGCAGTACCCCAGTTATAAGGAACATTCGTCACCCAGGAGGGGAGTTCTGTATGTTTCATGTCCGCCCAAACGGCTTCCATGACATCCTTCCCGAGAATCGCACCGGTAGCGGATATGTTTTTCCTGCCTTGTCCGGAATTCTCTGGAGATTGTACATGCTCTTCCACCTGATGCAAAATTAGGTGCAGTTGCTCTCAGGTACACTATGCACATACCCAAGCAGCAGCAGCGGAATACAGCTCGTCTTTTGTGCGAAGATTATCGACCTTGCTCTGCGTCATATGGCAGTAATCACGGCAGACATGTTTAAGTACAGCCTTTTTCGCCCGCAATATCGTTTTTGAGGGAGCACGATCATTCAATTGCTTGATGCACTTGTCAATGGCGCTTTGGAGAGCATGCATTGATGCTATCTAAGAAGAGTCAAGATTAATATCAAATATTGCCTGGGTCGGGCTCACAGAGTCATCCGTAGTGACACTGCCTTCAAGGCTTTTCTGAGATTCAGATTCTGCGTCGCTGACGCCAATTTGAGGAACGAAGGAGGCCGAAGCAGCTACTTGATTAGGCTCTGTGGAGTGGACAATAGGCAATCGGATTGTATCGGGCGAGACCGTCTGGCGCTGCGTCTAACATGAGAATATGCGCCCCATAAAAGCCCCGAGGATTCACTTACCCATTCAACAATAGCCTCGGCTAGCTGACATTTATTACCTGCACGACGTAACTCATTGTCGCTACAGATATGCCACAGAGTGTCACGAGCACAGTCCTTCAGTCGTCCTCGAAGATCTTCCGGTTTCTTCAGCTTGCGTATGACTTCATACCATTCATGCAATTCAGGATCCGATGGTCTAGAAGAAGTCATGGCTGATTGCGGTGTCAACCCGTCACCACTTAAAGCAGTGGTGTCGATGCCCCAGACCTGCCGACAGTGAGTCTGGAAGAGTCCGGCATCGAAAGCATGCATGGGTTCGATGGCGGTGAAGAGGATAGGGTTCCAATATGGTAGATCGAGAAGAGCAGACCACCTTATTCCATGATCCTTGAAGAGAGTCTCTTGCTCTTTAGTCGTTTCTGCATCTCTCCATCGCCTCGCATGCTGGATATGTTCACCAACATCTCGCTTTGGCCAAGTACGTCTATCAAGGTTTTCGATGTCCTGAATCTTCAAGTTGCAGAGTGTGCAAAAGAATGTCGCTGTTGGGCTTGCAAACCCACCAGCTTGCCGAGCAGCGAGCATATCCGAGACAACAGGAACCAGTATGGCCCGGACCCGACGGCCATGTTTATGTTCTGCCGTACGGGAATACCAGACGCCAGGGTCGAAGAATTCGAGTAGAACGTCAACAAGAAGCTTGATTGAGTGGTTGACGTCGGAAAGTGAGGGTTTCTTCGGCCCAGGGATTATGCCGGCAAGAAACATGTTTTCGGGACGGTACCGCAGGTGGGGGGGTAGATTGAGCAAAATGAGCCAGATGGCCGTTGATGAGACTGTCTGCTTTGCTTCTTTCATATGATAGGGGTTGAAACTGTCCATAGAGAATGAGAACGCCAGGCGTGTCTCATCCACTGGCCCCGGAAGGAATCGTTCGCCCTTTCTCAGAAGAACTTTGCACAGGTGTTTTGCGTCCCACGCGTCCTCCATTCGTTCTTTTCGAGGTCTTCGGAAGGCTTTGAACACCTCCTCTTCAATAGCGGGCCTTGAAAGTAGCCACCCAACCCATTGCTTCAGATCCTGGGCGTGATACTGGAGCCGAGGTACCATACGAGCATTGCCATTAATCGTGACCGAGTTGAACAAGGGCTCGCTGCAGGTGGTACCTGAGCGAACACGACGGTGTGTACAGTTGACTGGGGTGGTCGAAACAAATGGGGCATCTCCAGAGGTATCGTCGGCGTTCCCTCCCAGATCAGGGTTTTCGCCGGGGGAAGCAGGCGCCTTTCTCTTTTTTGACTCAGCAGTGGAATATGGATATAAGCAATAACAAGCAGGGCAGCAGATGTAGCCGTGAGTAACGGGATCAAGGTGATACATTGCGAGGATCCTTCGTGGATCCTTCGGGATTTCATTAGCAGACGGAACTGGCGATGGTAGGCTCTTCAGGATACTCCTCATGCCGGCCAGTAGAACGATTGCAGCACGACGTGGGAGGCGATACAGAATATACATCACGAGTGTTGTCATAAGGATAGCGAGGAGAGTGGGATTCTTTGGATGTTTGTCTGCGAAGTGAATTTCTGAGGTTATTGTTTATATTAGCGGCAGCCGGCATCTAGAGAAGAGCGATAACCCTGCCTGTATTGACGACTGCTCCCTTAATACCATTTTGACTCCGCTGACCTGACCACTCAATCTCTTTCAACTGATTTATCCTAATGAGTTCCTTAATAACTCGGTCTTCCATGTCTTCCCTTGCTTCAGTATTGTCGATTGACTCCAGGATGTGTAGGATATCACAGAGTCGGCTTTCATGCTCCAGAAAAATGTGATTCTTGCATGTTGACTTGAGTGCATGTAGACCAATGTTAGGCCGTACAAGTTCGTCAGGTGTTTTGCATTGGTAGGGCCCACTCTGGGCAGGGTTGTTGATGAAGTCAAGGGAGTTGACATTGGGCAACCAACCACAGCGGGCTGAGAGCTCAGCGTCCAGAGAGGAGAGAACGTCTGATGTTTCTCTAAAGGTCATCATGAAGGATAATTGCAGGTCAAACTGCAGCGCCGCCTAGAACTGGCCGCGGTCCGGTCCGCGAACCTGGCGGACCAGGTTCGCACATGCACCGGACCCTATGTTCGGGTTCAGGTTCATATATATGACTGAACCGGACCTTTACTGGGGTTCAACGCCTTCAGAACCTGAGGTTCGGACCTGAACCTCAAGCTAGTACTGATCACTCCAACTCACATGCACATATAACTAGAGGTCTATTCGACTGCGTCCATTGAAATGTCCGTATCTCGAAATATCAGTATCTACAAACATTTCGTGTCATCACATGAAGATCAGGGTATTATGGTACAGTATATCAGGATGACGTTTGAGCCGTCGCCAACCAACACGACACCGACTCTCTGAGCAACCAAAGTTCGCGCCGCCCGAGCCATCTTCAATATCAAAACTTAAAGCCCCCTGCGAGGGCCATGACATTGTTCGGGTCGACCTGACTCCGGATAGACTTCAACCGCGGCAAATTCGCCCCATACAAGGCCTCGACCGGCGTCCCGAGAAGCGCGTAATTTCCATACAGCGCGACGTCGGTGATGTTCTGCCCTTCGACGTTGGCCGCGGAGCGGATTGTGTTCGTGCTCTGCAAAATGGCGGCAGCGACCTCGGTATCTTTCGAGGATGATGTCCATGTGAAGCAGATGTTCGCTGGAAAGAGCACGCGAGAGCGGTCGGGTGGATAAGCAGACGGCATGTTGGAGTGACTGAATAAACCAGAGTCAAAGGGCTCCACGTCGTATGACACGGCCCCGCCAACGTCCATCTTCGAAAGTACGTCACCCCAGAACCGGGCATTGGGGTAATTTGACCAAATTGATGGCCCGTTGTTAGTGATCGTAATATGAGGAAATGGGGGATAATGATGACTTACGCGGGTTTCATTGACTATCGCGTTGAGAACGTTGAGAAGCGATGTAGAATACTGAAAGACAGAGACCGTGCTAAAGTATGCTCTAAGCAATATTAAGTTTTCCTTGCAGAGATTGGGGTTAGAAGGGGGGAGGGAAATGACTGACCGCGGTCCTGCAAATGGATCTGATGAGGGTAGAAATTTTAAGAACTCGAGGAATGACCCCAGGAATTCAAAGAAATCGTCAAAGATGCCCGGAGGCCGCTCAGGCCCGTCGTAGAACATCAAAACCTCAACAGAAGGCTATCCGATGCTCTGCGTGTCAGAAAGAGGAGGCGTGGGTAGGGATATAGACGAGGACACGTACGATGTTGCCGACGGTATTGTACGTTGGCAGCACGGCGGCTTTCGGGTCCGTCACTTCACCCTGAAACTTGAGGATTGCCGCGTTGACTTCGTCAAATTACAGACTAGGAAGAATGATGAAAGCCCCCTTTACTGTATAAATTCATAAACCAGGACTCAGGAACGCGCGAGTCTCGCATGAATAAATAAATACCCAGACATCGCCCTGTTGATGTGCTGGAGAACAAACTTGGTCACGATACCCTGATGTGATGGTGAGCCAAAATACGAGGTGAAGAAAGCTAATTGTTAGCTAAGTGTACAAAGTTGTTAAAGCCGCCCTGAGAAGTATCTTAGCACGCAACACAAAAGCTTGTAGGTAACGGGTATGGCTCACCCTAAGGCCAAACCAGATATCTTCATTTTGGGAGGTAACAGTCTGAATCGTTCCGTTCGGAAGTTCATACTTGTTCATCTTCCACGAGTAGCCTATTTCCGTGCCAATTTATCAACCAGAAAACGATCGAGAGAAGATTACGCACCGCCGCCAAGCGTGTACACATCGTCCCATATGAGTCCCGCGCCGACCTCAACGAGACTGGCTGTCTTATCAACAACGACCTGATTAAATCGGGTCATGGCGATCTGCACTCCCGTCGTAGACGAGAAACCAGGGTTGGTCGCATGGCCACCACCCTTTACGGCAAACGGCGTGCGCATCACACCGCAAATGCGTAACTATGTTTAGGGTGTGGGAGTTAGAGGGGTACATTCAAGTTGGGAGACGGAGGGAAAGGGCCATAAGGGCGGTTCCTCGAAACGACGACCGCGCTAGTCTGTATGGATGCGAGATGCCTAGTGAAAGGGGACACAGGATTATGTGAGCGTGGCGGGGCCGGACAAACAGCGGCTCTAGGTCCGAGCTGCTCTCGGACAAATTGACCCGACCTCACGACATCCGTATAGACATCCGCGTGCCAGCTTTTTCCCCAGATATCATAATAGACAATAGATGCCATACCGTCTTATCAAATTCGAGACAGAACGCCAAACCGCCACGCGATGCTGACAGACATACGTGGCTGGCATAACCCAACAGAAGATACGGCTGGTATGCTCCCTCTTCCTCGATCGCACCCGTCCCTCTCTTTGCTGCCGCACCCGGGCCTCGATCGTCCCTGAGCGTCGTTACCCGTTTCGACCCTGTGTCCCGCATCCATTGTCGTCCATTTTAGGGTGTGAGCACTTTTTGCCCGTTCATTGTGGACAAATCCAGGTGCAGACATCTCGCCGTGTGCTGAACATTCTAGGCATGTGAGATCTTGCCTTACAACAGAAAATGTCGGCCGAGTATTGGACAATGGCCGGACACGGACAAGGTTGAGACGAGTCATCCCGAGTCACACGTGGTTATTTCTACGTGAGATCGTGAGAATTCAGATCGATCATAGCCAACAACCATCGCTTCAACGACCTACTGTAACCGTGACTGTCAAGTAAAATCCAACTTGACAATAAGGCGGGTTCCTATCGGATCGCATGGAGCTTGAAAACCGACGAACAAAAGCATACAGTATGGCTTCTAGATCTAGAACAGATGCCACTGTGTAAACAGGCTCGGCGCTTCCTTTCCATGCTGTGAACGCTTCCGGGGCGATGGTACTGCTATAAAGGTGTCCCGCACTAGTTGTATCTTTCATGTCCTCACCAGCTGGAATTATGACGAAGCAAATGTCCCAGTCAGATCAAATCCACTTAATCATGGATGGTACCACTCTGTATTTATATAGATTCATCTCCTTTATCCAATGAAGTCCGCGAAGACGAAGATGAGGTCTCTCAGACCCGCGTCGCTCAGGATCTCGCGTTGCAGCAGGATGACTTAGCGCCCACTCGCAGGGCATTCGATGTTCCGTGTCGAGAAGTCGACTCTGAGAGTATGCAACTCCACACCAAGCTTCAGTCAGCTTTGCGGCGCGTGATGGAGCTGGAAAGGCGTCTGGGTGCTATGCGCGACAAGAGGTTTCTCCGTCGCGAGCGAATTCAGCTTGGTCTGGAAATCTCCATGGCGGCAGGGCAACACGGGGTTTCAGCATCCAGATTTCCATCCATGATGATCCTTCTTGCCTTGATTGTCCTGATAATTCCATGCGCTTACAAGTATTATGCATTCTCCACTTAAGTGTATTATTTGTATATGTATCTCAATATTCATGTGGTCGAGAGGACGTTGAACAGAGTGATTTTTGTCTTCAAGTATTTGTAAGAAAGGACCAGGACGAGAAGTGTAAAGTGACTAGCGGTGGCCCGTGCGCAGCACGGGCGCGGCTAGATAGAGCCCGATGTCACTTTGTCTCGTATACCTTTAAGCACTGCTACGATACGAAGCCAGGATCGTGTACTAGCAACATTTTGCCTGTCCCTGTTAGATCAATAACATGATGACAGATGGTCTTTTCCTGTATACACCATGACGTATGTGATTCTCCAAGCACAAAAAACCAACGACTTATGATGGCTTGTGAAGTCCACTATGCCATTCTGAAGGGGCAGACAGAAGGCTGAGCGGAGCGGAGAGGAGTCCTGTCTGCGGCCTTCTCGCCAGATGACCAGCACATCTTCTCAGGTTCAGATGATCAAACAATTTGTGTGTGGAATGCGATCACGGGACGGTGACGGGAGCAGACACAATCAGAGGCAGGTAAAGATATGCATTCAGTTATTTGCTACCGTACGCATTTCGAGTAATGAAGTGTACACTATGGACGTTGCTATATAACGGAGGGAGGTTCCCAATCTGTTAAAGTCTATGTACTCCATACACGACGGATGAGGTCCATCAGGCCTATAAATATTCAAGAACCGAAACATTTAATCAATTAGAGGGCAGCAAATGCATGCTCTATGTTCAACACACACCGATATAATTCTGAGCTGGTACACACCCACTCTGACGGCGACGTTGCCCTTAACGGTTAAGGGCAACGTCCAGGTGAACACGGCCAGATGGGGATGGGGCATCGCAGTTCGCTGTGCGGAGGTCCATCGACCATAGGGTGACTGAGGGACAGGTAAGAATAGGAATGAGATAGAGGTGAACTTGAAGGTGAAGACACCGTTGTTCGCCTGCTTGCTGGCGTTCTGTCCAGTCATTTTGGCACGGCTAAAAGACAACGGAAATCAGGCGGGATGAAGCAAAACAGTTCGGTCATGATGTCGACGAGGTGGCCATACAGGGAACGATGAAATAGGCAGGCAGGTGCGATCCAAGGGGGGCGTGGTGCGAAGAGGTACACTTCAAACAAAGTAGAACAGTCAGGAGGCCCATGTGCCGAGTACGAAGGGCGATTAGCGCAAAGGATGAATTTTTTTAGAAAACGAGCCTCGGCTAGAGCTGCTGTGACTCCGCTCGGTTCGACTAAACGACAGTGATTGATTATTGATAGACTACTGTACCATATTCATTTGTCTGTTCCCCGCTTACTTCTTTGAGCTCGCTTCGCGTTGGTGCTTCGATGCGCCAAAAATCACAAAGGCCAACAACCCCTTCCCTCTCCCCAATGGTTCGGCCGTGAGACATGAATTATCAACAGTCCAATCAACGGTTGCTGGGGCCGAGAGCGCGCTTACTGGACACTTGGGAGCCTGCCATCGAAGTTGTGACAACTCACAAGACTTTTGGTCAGTCCCTGGATCCATGTGCCAAGTCCATATGCCACTAATCCGAAATCTTCTTGCCCCCCTGAGCGCCAGGCTTTTTGGTTGGTTGCGGCCCAATCATATCGCTCGTTCCCGACTTGCCTTACATTGTCGTCGCAGAATGCCGTACTTGAGCGAGTCCTCGCCTGATGTCATGGCCCTGATTGATTATAGCAAACGCCACCCCCCCTGCCCTCTAAGTAGGACAATAGACATCCAGGCCCAGGAGGACAATGGGTGTGATCCACAAAAAAAAAGCAGCACATGAACAGACAATCGGCTTTATTTCCGCCAATTTGAAACGCGACTTCCCTCACATCTCCTGGCACGGGGTTGTAGTGTTGCCGCAGTTTGATTAACCGCTAACTGCTTCACAAAACCGGGTATGCCACGTGTCACAGTTTCATTACAGTAACGCACATGACTGTAGCCATTTTGGTTTTAACTCAGTTCATAACCAGTTGTAACCAGTTTTGGCGCTTCAAAAAAAATTATTCCATCTTCTCGTGACAAAGCATTTCTGCCTACAATCTACACAATGAAGCTTCCATCAACCCTGCCCGGCAGCCCAGCCCAATAACAATCTCGTTGCAGTCTGCCAAGTGTTGATAGTGTGCGAAGCGCTCGTCACCTCCACGATCGTCGCACCATCCTCATCGCAGGAAGAATAACTAAACCACCAGAGCACAACTGAGCTAAGCGCGCTCAGTGCCGCGGGCCGCGGCGGCTATCACGAACGACTCGGAATAAGGAGGTAAGTGCGCGTCCAAGGTGCGCACCAGTGCTTACATGGAGGAGGGACGCGCGGTAGGGTAATGTACTCGTACTCGGCCATGTTGTGTACATCTTCGGGGGATAGGTTCGAGCCGCTGCTAGGGGGTTGCAATGTCGTGTAGGAACATCAAAGTATACACCCGTAACTCGTTAAGTAAGAGCTCTGCTCCCACTGGGTGCCCATACGTCGCTTGAGATGAAGGAGAGGAATTTTGTCAGCCGATGCAGAGGTAAAGCTGGAAATTTGAGACCTTAAAAACTGAGATGACGAACGACGGTTTCAAGCACGGGACCGACCCCAGGGCACAGGCGGTTGTCGGTCTGAGACGTCCTGGTCCCTTCCCACGCCACTTCTCTCAACGTGATAACCTAGTCAAGACGATACTGTTATTGACCAGAATGTACAACGCACGCAACGGCTCGGTGGCTTAGTGTGATTAATAATACATAATCTGTACCTAGAGTCCAGAGAGAAAGGGGAAGCTAGGGATGAGGAAAAAGTCACCTCATCCTCCTGGACAACTTTACGTCTACCACCCGCTGCCTTGGGACTGGCACATGCCACCTCATCCTGGGCATCACGCTGGACACTCCAGTCGGACACATAGCCATATTGACAACCCTCATGGGTGAAAATGTCACGAAAAAGTCTGTGCAAATAGGAGTAGCCCGGCTTGTCATCGAACCCGCAGGATACCGAACTCACTGAGGAAACCGCAACAAAAAAGGTCGGTAGGGATTGTCATCTTCTCCATGGTACGATCGTACTTCTGTTTTTTTGTGGCCACCTTGAGCCCTTGCCACGGAAGGGCGCCACGAAGGAAGTACATGAGGACATAGGCAAGCGACTCCAAATAATCGCTTCGCTTGCCGATGCCCATTAAGAACTTGTCGGTTTTGATATCACGATGGATGAAATTGCGTGAATGAATGTACTCGATGCGAGAGATCTAGGGTGCACGTAAGCAAATGAGAAATAATGGACTCGACGCCTGCGCATGAGTTGGTCAGCCAGAAGAAGGTCTGTCTTGAAGGAAAACCTCCGGTTGCAGAAGTTGAACAGATCCTCAAGGGAGGGGTTGTAGCGCACAGAGTGGGGCCAGAGAAGGCTTAGGTGAGTGGGAACCAGACCCACAGCCGGTGCGACCAGAAGTGCTGTCGAAGGACATCTTGCCTGCGGCTCAGCACTTTAGCACTTTAAAAAGCTTCGAAGCCAGCTCCTATCACAATCATTCCAACTTTTCGCTGCCACCCTCTACACACAACGCACGTAAGCAGATCAATGTTCTCATCGTTTGACGTAGTGTCCTGACCTACCAAAAGCGATGCCATGCAATCTCAAAGACCGTCTGTGCTGGGCCATGAGATGGGTGGGGAGGATATTGAGTATGGATAATCTAATCGCATTGGTGAGTATCCACCTTTTCTTTGCGTGCAGTCCACTTACCTTCCTGGGGAAAGGTGGCCTTGCTGAGGACGTTCTGGCCGATTAACGGTGGTATCATCGTCGAACAACATTGGGTTGACGAGAGCGGAAACCGAGCGTCGCATCGAACGGCCACCTGGGTGGGTTTCCCACCTTCTGGAGTCGAAGGGCTGGGGAACAGAGGATAGATTCAGGTTTAAGACGGCTAGGGAGTCCATTTCCGTCATGTTGTACTTCGCCAACTCGCGGTTTATTTGTAACATGTGCTCTGAAGATGGGCTAATGCGTGTTTTGCGGGCTACGCGACCGGTCCTGGCTCCCTGGGTGGTAATAGTGGTTATATGGATGTCTGATGGGGAGGTGAGAATGGAAGAGAGTTCATGACGTGAAGTAGAAAAGGACGGACCATTGCTCGGCTCAGAGACACAATGGGGACCTGTGCAAAACCGCGCCGTCAGCGTTTTGTCCTTCTTTTTCTTCAGCATGATGAGCGATGTCAGATAACTGGCGGAAAGGAAAGGACGGACCGTTCGTGATGTCAGCGAAACGACGCGGGAATGTGATTTGGCCAGCAACAGCGTTCATCTTCGTCGTAAGGTGATTAAGGCTAGCAGCATGTTTCCTGTCTCGACGTCGTCTCTGACCAAGCTCCCCGTTGGTCAAAGATTGTTCTGTGTAATCGACGGAGTCGTCATGAATGATGACAGAAGGTCGTTCTCTCTCACGGCGCAGTCTCTGACCAAGCTGTCTTCTGGAAAGAGTTACATCGGACGGTGGAGATGGCGTAAGGTGTCTTCTGTTGGGAATACGACTCGTCCTTTCACCGGTCCCAACGTTTTGTTCTCATTAGGGCATCGATGAGCGACGACGGGTTACAGGACACGGCGTGAAGTTGAAAAGTGCGCACGGTCTGGTGAGAGCAAGGACCAGTTGCGACGTTTTGTTCTGTCATTAGTGCGACGGTAAGCGACGGCAGATGTCAGGGGGGAAGAAAAGAACGAACGACACGCCCCGTCAGACAGACAAATGTGGAAGGGCCTGCATCGGCGTTCCGTTCTGCTGTAGCACGACTGAATAACCACGCAAATGTTTAAATGTTCATATCGTGAGCGGCGATGGATGAGTCGGCGCGGGTGTGATCGGGGTGTCGCTGTATCAGAGGGGCGGCTGCGATCGAGGAAGCAAGCCACCTGTTTTGATGAGGACATGGGTTGTCGATTGGCTCCGGACGTGATTGGGTTATCGGAGTGATTTGTGTCGCGAGAGAATGGTTGGGCTATCACCTAGACCGTCGATTGGGCAGGAGGCAACACCCGGCCGAACCAAAGGCATGAACCATCCTGACTGATCCGGGTGGTAGCAGGGTCCATGCATAGCATGCGCGTCGATTGGGTTTTCGAAGTGTTGAGGCGCCGAGTCATCGATCTGCCGCTGTCGCGAGGTTGAGAGTACGTGTCATTGGCGTGGATCATGCTTTGTGTCAGCGGCGGATTGTCTCGAATTTGATATTAGTGGCTTTACTTTATTGCGAGCGCAGCGGTATTGCCCCAGACGCAGAAAGCACGGGCGACCCCAACGAAGGCACATCGAGAGCTCAGGGGGCGTTGCAAAACAGGCTGAGGTGACGACGGGCGGGGACCTGGAGAATCGTGTAGTATTAATATTGTAACCGGTCGTCACTGGCACTGGCATGCCACGCGCGCGAGTGCAATAACGAAAATCGATTGTCTAGACAATGTTTCGGTTTTTGGCGAGGCACTCGCATACTCGCACACTCTCATTTTGGCTGGTATCACACGCGACATAAGTGCGCCGAACGCACTCTGGTGACAGGTGGAATACCGCTGTCTTCTCACGCAGAAGGTACTATAATTTCCAAATTCAGAAGGAACGTCATTGCAAGGAAGAAAGTAAAGATTTATGAAATATCACATTCACGATGAGAATCTGAGGCGACACGGGAACAAGAGAAAGCATGTGAGAGGCACAGCGATGAGCACTGAGCAACAATGGATGCAAGAAAGCCTGTCTACATTTCATACATCTCCGTCTGCAACCAACGCCACAGCCTACTATAGTAGTCGGGCAGGTCTTTCACGTCCAATTTCCCAAAAGTGGCAAGAATGGCCAGACCGAGAACAATGGCCGCCATTGCCGAAGCCCACTTCTGCAAGGCATGGACTGCTTGTGATCCAGGTTCTGCACGCCCTTTCAATCCTTGATCTTGAATCCAATACCGGATTACTGGCTTTGACCCCTCTGGCTCTGCTACGCCAGTTACCATTTGGTGAACACCACTGTTACAGGAGTAGGAGTAACCCTAAGTGAGACACAGTGGTTAAATGTTGATGCCAGACCAGAGCAATATTCCAACAAAACACGCACCACGGCTTGCACAATATCTTCCGCTACCAAAAAAACATTCACAACTGGTTAATTTAAATAGTCAAATCACTTACAGTAGACAATGGGTGTAATAACTCGTGACTCTCAGTTTTGGGTGGACAAAGCCGTTCGATTGTTTGCAACAATGAATTGGTAACCGAAAATCTTAGGGATATAAGTGCTAGGACGCACCAGGAACCAAGCAAGGGACGAATCTATACGCAAGCGACAGACGTGCAAACTGATGCAAACACATCGAAGATGGACGAAACAGTATTGTTGTTACCTTTGGGGATACAACACGTAAAGTGGCACGCTCCCGCATCCATTGTCGTCCATTTAAGGGTTTGAGCACTTTGCCTGTTCAAGGTGTTTTCCACCAAATGGATCATGTAAGGACGCGTACTTCAATTCTTTACGCACCACTTGTGGCAACGTGTAGTCACTGCTTGAGATCCTCGATAGACATGATAGCCTCCGCGTGCGTCACGAATGTTTCCCAGGTCATTGCGCTGGGCCAGGTGTTAGTGCTGTAATCTCTGTTCCACCACTCTAGCTCGGCGTACCAGCGATTGTACCGGTGCCAAGGGGTGACAGACGAGGCGGGGCGGTACCGCGTGTGGTAAGAACGTAATCTGCATTTTGGAGTGCCTCAAGTACCGTGAACCAGCTTGAGCCAAGCGTTCCGGCTAGGAAAAGCTCCCCGGTGACGAGTGCTGGTAAGCACGCCAAATTGCGGGCCAAGTCACGGTGGTTGCGGTGCGGCTTCACCTCCGCCACCTACCATCAAATCGAGTATGAGTCTCTCAAGTGAGACGGGGGAGCGCAGCGCAGACGAAGCCTGTTGTGGGTCATTGAGTGCGGCGGATGATGCATCGATGATGGTCGCTTGGATGGTCGACGACTCGACGCGTGGTGAGAGTGCGGCTTAGGAATACGTCACATGAGGTGGACAGGTCTAAGCACCCTGAGCGCGTCTGCAGCGCACATAGGATGTCACTGAAGATGAAGTTGGAGAGGTTCATAGTAAGGAAGAAGGAGAGGGCCGTAAGAGGCGCGGTGTAAGTGTAAGGATCGCGTCGGGGCTGGGCGTGGAACGGAACGTACTCCCGCGTCGGAGCGCCTTCCACACGTGCTGTTGTTGATCTCTGGGCAACTGACGGAAGGATACTCGATCGGCATCAAGGGTGGTGCGACGAACGCGCCGCTGCGTCCGGAAGGCTGGCCGACGTGCGACGTTTGCATATCATACGTTGTGGGTCGTACGCGAGAAGGAGGACGCGCAGCACCGCAGGAAGCAGGAAGGCAGTACTTTCGGTGGATTGTAGGTTACAGTACTTTCCTGATGACTAGATGTGCTACTGTAGAAGGACACGTACTTATGCGTACAGAAATTACATATTACATAATTGATGCTGCCCGCCTCACCCTTCGTGTCTCCGTCGTACCGATTGACGCTCGCAAAACCCAGCTTGGTTCCCCATTGCTGCGAATGGAAAGGACCCTGCCATGGTTGTGGGGATATTCTGCACCTTTGGCAACACTTTCCCATTGTCCACTACCAGCGAGCATCCAATATTGATGGGTCTTCATAACTGTATCAAAATGAATGTACAGATGCCCCGGTTCAGATTGGGAGATCACGGGAGGTGATTGAATGCTCGAATCGGAACGGGAGAAGTACCAGATGGTTTGGCCACTCCCAGAGTTAGAGCCGAATGGCCGCCTGTACATCTGATAACTAACGCACGGGCCCCCCCCAGCAGATGTAGCACCTATGACGCCGGAGTGCGCCTGTGGCTCAATGACATCCTGCTGAGTAATACTGGAGCCGAGGTAAAATGAGAATGTGAGCAGAAAGAATAGCGGCAGATCGTGTGCACACACCTTCGTGCCTGTGCATGTACATCTCCGAACTTTGCTATTCCGAGGAGCGCGGGAATGATAGCTTGTTTTGTTTGAGGAGAAATGGCCAGGGAGTCGAGGTGAGCACTCAAAACCAGGTTAACACCACTGTCACTGGAGTTTGTTGCCATTAGGCTGGCCATGGCGCGAGCGATGACAAAGAGAGTAGGGGAGGACGTGTGCGGTTGCAGGATGGCTACAATCGACTCTGTGGTGTCGGAGTTGTTACTGGATTACGTGAGCACAGTGGCAGAAAATAATTAAATAAATTTACCTGAAGCCCGGCGTGTAAGCAGCGCAACTCTCGACTGGCCGGCTAATGACATTACAGTAATTTAACACATTTTTGATAATTTTTGATGCTCTAGGCCGACTCACTCCAAAACTTTCAGCTGATTTGTCAATCTTCCATCTTTCTCCATATTATATCGTCTCATGGTGAATCTCTGTCGTAGGATTGTCTGTGTAGCATAAAGTCAGTCTGATATAGATTTTAAAATAAATAAATAAATAATACTTACTTTTGCAGCCCTTGGAGCCATGTCGCTACCTTCAAGTTGAACTGAATAGCAATCGTCGTCATCGTCATAGTAATCATGTGATGAGTTCATAATTTGTCCGCTGGGGTGGAAGCGATAAACAACATTCTAATACGACGTTACAGTGATTTATAGAGGCACCTGCCAGTGAAAACGGCATTGTTCGCCCATCTTGTCGAGGGTGTGTGAGGAACATCTATGCATTCATTGTTGTCCATTTCAGGCTTGAGCAGTTTTTGTCGGTTCAAGGCTCAGCCGAGCACAAATGTTTTCATTGTTATTCAGAGCCGAGTCGGTGTGGACAATCCAGGTGCAGACGCGCACCATATGCTGAATATTCTAGGCATCGTGACCAATCATGCGATTGTGATCGCGTTCTCGTCGCACAAACTTGCCATCAACAGACTCACCGTACTCACAGCCCTGATTTTGAAATTCGGAAATCACAGGCATCGCAATACCGGTAGTTGAGCCTAGCAGTGAGTTCATTTATTATTACAGTATATTCCCTCTTACCACAAGGACTGCCAAGATCCGAGTCGGCTAGAAGAGCAGGGCGTGCAAGTATGTAAGATGAGAACGAGTGGCCAAAGAAAGTGCGGACGAGATCAGTGATCCAGGGCGTAGGATGACAGGTTGCTCGGAGACACGTAACGATTGGCCATGGGTGTGCGTGTAGATGGTGATGTGCGTGTTAATCTCAACAATACGGCATGATCGTGTGGACGTTGCTGCGTTGTGATGAGGGCTGCGGAAACTGCGGGCTTGGAGGAGGGCGTAGTGAGCACGGAGGAGGAGTGGTGTTGAAACGTTTTTTTGGGTTGGGGAATCTAGATTGGGGGGGCAAATCCGAATAGGACACAAAAATGGCAATTGGACTTCCGCGCGTCAAGTAATCATCGTTCGTTCCCCTGCCCATATCAACTGGCTGCTCTTCTGCCTCCTTCATGTCTCTTTCTGGGCAATCCAATGGCCGATAACCGCGTTCATCGCCGGGTGCGATGTGGTTTGTGGCGTGAAGTCGTCGCTCGGAAATACGGACGCTCGGGAGATAATGAATACTGGGTTCGATGATGATAGGGGAGCCCTGAGGCCAGAGATATATACATGTAGACAACCACAAGACACAACCGATACATGACACAAAAGCAAGGACACAATCTAATCACAACACGTGTGGCGCGGCACGAGTCGTCGCGGGCACATGCGAGTGCGGGGACTATGCGTGAGAACAAAGATATGCCATAGGTAAAATTGAATGCGTGTTTTGTAGTTCGGGTCGCGCAGGAGTTCGAGGTGCAAGCCTGGAGATCGGAACTTTGGCGGTGTCGTGATAGCGACACGCAAGAGGGCATCTGGTGTCTGGGAAGACGAAAAAAGCGTTGGCGAGAGTCCGCCTATCGCAGATGCTTTCGCAGTACCACGGGACCATATGCGGGAGGAAGAAATGTGAGAAAAGGGGAGGGAGGGGAATGGCAACGGCACTACTGCTTACCCGCGTCGTCGTCGTCGTCCGATCTGTCCCTGACTCCTGACGACAACAAGCACCACAGGTATTACAGGCACCAGCGCCGCCTGTGGCGGAGGTGGCGGCATTCGAGTCCTGCATGCTAACGATGCGGACGGGACCTGTTTGCGCCCACTGAGAAGGGCACGGGCGTCTGTTGTCAACGATCTTCGCTGGCGCTGGCTGGCCCTGCCCCTCCTGGGTGCTCGGCGGGACCGTCGGAGCGACGGAGCCAAACATCACTGCTGTGCTGAGCGAGTAAAAGGTTGGGCCTGGGGGTGAGGTGAGGGGGCCATGAGGGATAGCGGCACTTGCGGCGAGGGTCCGACGTGAAAACTGCTCGTGAAGAGATCACATAACCGTGGGACTGTTTTTCGTGGCGCCTGAGACGTCCTGGTCCCTGGTCCCTTCCCACGCCACTTCTCTCAACGTGATAACTTAGTCAAGGCGATACTGTTATTGACCAGATGTACAACGCACGCAACAGCTCGGTGGCTTAGTGTGATTAATAATACATAATCTGTACCTAGACAGAGAGAAAGGCTTAAGCAAAGAATGCATAATACTTGTAAGCGCATGGAATTATCAGGACAATCAAGGCAAGAAGGATCATCATGGATGGAAATCCGGATGCTGAAACCCCGCGTTGCCCTGCCGCCATGGAGATTTCCAGACCGAGCCGAATACGTTCGCGACGGAGAAACCTCTTGTCGCGCATAGCACCCAGACGCCTTTCCAGCTCCATCACGCGCCGCAAAGCTGACTGAAGCTTGGTGTGGAGTTGCATACTCTCAGAGTCGACTTCTCGACACGGAACATCGAATGCCCTGCGAGTGGGCGCTAAGTCATCCTGCTGCAACGCGAGATCCTGAGCGACGCGGGTCTGAGAGATCTCATCTTCGTCTTCGCGGACTTCATTGGATAAAGGAGATGAATCTATATAAATACAGAATGGTAGTGGTAAGTGTACATACCAAGGTGTATGCCCGTACTAGTAGTATCCGATTGAGATTTGAATCCGGGGATTTCAAGTTGTCCCTCAAGCTTTCGAGCATCAGCGTGTGGAGCTGCGAATTTCCCTAAGGAACTTAGAGCCTAAACATGTCGTCAGAACAGAACATTGTGCAGCAGGCTCCTTACCATGCCAGGGTTATTGTTCCGGAGGACTTCAGTGGCTACACTGGCTGCAGGTATCACGGGCGAGTCTGGCCCTTCCAACTTCTGTGAGACATCCATGACTAAGTGGATCTGATCTGACTGGGACATTTGCTTCGTCATAATTCCAGCTGGTGAGGACATGAAAGATACAACTAGTGCGGGACACTTTATAGCAGTACCATCGCCCCGGAAGCGTTCACAGCATGGAAAGGAAGCGCCGAGCCTGTTTACACAGTGGCATCTGTTCTAGAAGCCATACTGTATGCTTTTGTTCGTCGGTTTTCAAGCTCCATGCGATCCGATAGGAACCCGCCTTATTGTCAAGTTGGATTTTACTTGACAGTCACGGTTACAGTAGGTCGTTGAGGCGATGGTTGTTGGCTATGATCGATCTGAATTCTCACGATCTCACGAGCCATCGTGTAGAAATAACCACGTGTGACTCGGGATGACTCGTCTCAACTCCAGCCATTGTCCAATACTTGGCCGACATTTTCTGTTGTAAGGTAAGATCTCACATGCCTAGAATGTTCAGCACACGGCGAGATGCTGCACCTGGATTTGTCCACACCAACCCGGCTCCGAATAACAATGAACGGGCAAAAAGTGCTCACACCCTAAAATGGACGACAATGGCTGCGGGACACAGGGTCGAAACGGGTAACGACGGATGCCTATAACGTGCACAATGCGACGGGAGGGTGGGCTGTTTCACTTCATAATGGCATTCACTCAGTACCGTCCCGAAACAGATAGTTTTGAATGTCTCCGCGTGCAGACGGTACAGGGACAGACACAGACGCCCTAATATAAAATTGTGAGGGTCTTTCTGGACTGGCTGTTCTGCCAGCCGGCTTCTCTATCGCTACCGCGTCCAGTACCTCTGAAAATGGTCCAATATGTACTACAGAAAACCCTCGTCAAGCACAGTGATTCCATAAATGCACTAGCGTTTACATACGATGGATCCCTGTTCGCGAGTGGGGGAGATGATGGTCTTATCATCGTCTTCAAGGGTAATGGACACGGCGAGGAGATTCGTCGCTTTCAAATGAAAGCGCCTATAACGGCATTACTCTGGCATTCTCGTTTTGGCTACACTATCATTGCGGGTGATGCGTGCGGTGATGTCCATACAATCTGTCTCAACGATTCCATGAATGTAGGTGCCTCTCATTTCTGCGCCCACAGGGTTTATATAGATGAGATTTCATTCACAGAGAAACGTCTACTACCATACTTTCAACAGTGTATCTGGCCCTGTTCATAGCATCGTGCAAAGTGGTACATTGCTAGCCATTAGCTCCGGGAAATCTGTGGAGCTAATCAAGCAGGGAACCATAGGTTCGTTTTCTTTCGTATTTTTCTCACAGCTCTGGTTGACAAACATGACTGGCAGCAACCTGGGAGGTCATCGCCCGACTTCCAGACCCGCCCAAATTCCCAGAACTGGAAGGAGAGCTGCCAGAACCTATGGCACGATCGCTTCACTTCCTTAGGGATAATGTGCTCTTGGTTACTTATCTAGACCACGGCGTGATGTGGGTTTACGTTGACCAACTCTAGTTATATTCTACTAATTGCATTTGCTGGCGTACTAATAGAGCATGGAACTCGAAAACTCTGGAGATTAGATGGCGCATACGCCCTCGATCCTGTAAGATGTATGACCCAGCTATTCCTGGCTCATTAACATAAATCTCACATCATCTAATTTTATTCAGAGGTTGTTCCGCGGTTTCCCCAAATCAGAAGATTCTTGCCGTGACCAACCTGTACGACGGCATAGATTGGTATGCGCTTGATTCCAATCACTTCATGGACACCCCCTTCCAAAACACAACACCTCACACTATCTCCGAAAACGTCATACTCCCCGTGACGTTTGTTCACAACGGTGCTGCTGTGCTTTCGGGAACATCAACAGGTTGTGCTCGAATAACTAACCTGAAGGACCACTCATTAGTAGAGTCACTTCAGCATGGCTGTAAGTAACCTAACATTTTTCAACATACATGTGATCTAAGAGTTCATTTGAACAGTAGGCGACATTGTACAGGCCGTGGCATACTCATCTACTGGCGATTGTCGCCAAATTATAACCGGAATATCTGAAAAGGGTTTAGAAACGGAAATAAAGTATTGGATCCAGCGTCGTCACATGCAACCCAGGTTTAAATCGACCAAAGAAGAAATGGTGGAGTATTTTATAGAACATGTAAGCTAAGACGATTTTGTTTCATTCAGCTGATTAACCTGTTCTTTGTAGAGGGTGGCATTGACAATCGCCATCGTTGCTTGCAGCCTATTCTTTTGGTACTGGGATGTGCAGCGTATTACTACTCACTGGGCTTGGGGGCGGTTTGGCGAAATTTCGGGCATGTCACGGTCTTCATTTACAGATTTGTGGAGACAATCAGGCGCGCGACCGATTGATGACTCGGATCTATAGTTTCGTGTACTGTAGTAGGGAATGTCACGGGTTGGGCACATTGGGGGACAATGGATGTGCGACATATTATGCCCGTAATGTGCACAGTTGGGATGCCATTTTTTTCAGCAGACGGTACTGATCATGAGCGAACGTGAATGCCATATGGCACAGCGAGTGAAACAGGCCACCACCCGATGTACGCGTGCCAGTCGGATCAAGACGTCGGGGACAGATGTCCTAATTCCCGGTACAGTAGCTTTCCCCACCACTGCCACGGCACAAACAGCATATACAGTATACATGTAGATGGTCACGTAAGACAATGAGACACTCAGATATTGATCAAAATCTCTGCCGCAGGGAGATCCTTGATCCGTCCGCAAAACTGCCATCATGGTCGAGATTCCCACGGCATGATACCATTATTTGTCCGAAGACACGAAGACACGTCGCTGTCGGGCAGACATGCGTCCCACACATTCCTTCTCCCTGTGTCCCGACGTCTTTCTATCATGGGCGCTCCCGTTCTGCACGATGTTCGACCTCTCTTCGCACGAGTTGCACGACACTGCCAGTGTCGATAACCAATCATCAAACACCACGACTCATCACGCTCTCTAGCCCTATCGACACCTTCCAACGCCGCAAGTCGCACCTTCCAAATCCTATCGTCAATCGCCACCGCATCAACGACCGCGCTACGTTCTCAAACTACAACACTCTTCGAGCATCTCTCCCTAACGTTGACCCTATGCATCGCATCCAATGTCGCGACAAACTTGCCACCAGTCAGCCAATACGCATCCTCCATCAACATCCTCAAGATCGATGCTTCCAAGGCCAATGGCAAACACATCAAGCCGTAGTCATGCATGGGCGCCGTTGGGTGATCGTGCACGCTGGCATGATTATTTTGTTCGTGGAATCACCGCATTGAGGCCCTCTGTTCACAACACCCGTTCCTCACTTCCTCTGCGTAGGCAGCATAGCTCATCGAGTTGCCCTCTTATATTCAATAACTGGAAATATACTGGCTCCTTGTGGGTACATGGGAAGCGTGCGTTCCTCTTGATCTTTGCCATGCGACGACCCCTGATTGACCCTTGTTTCTATAGCCAGTTCAGGAAAAAGTGTTGTTTGGTTCGTCCTTCTTCGACTCTTTCCGCCCTTGGAATGACATTATTATTTCAGTTCCTCAATTATACAAGATATAATGGCCCTGCGCGATGCTGGGAGAGCCTCGGTTACCTACTTCTACTTCGATTTCAGGGACATTTGTTTCAGGCATTCCGCCATCGCGCGATCGCTTGGCTTCTGTACCCCACGATCTTGTGCAGAATAGAGTTGGAAGAGTTTGTCACAACAGGAATCGTCGCGCGCAGATAGCTGGACGAGGAGGGAGGGAAGAAGGTTGCAAAGTCTTTGCTTATCAACGCTCGCGCTCCAGGGGCAAGGACCGACTTACATCATTCTGGATGCACTCGACGAGTGTCCGGTCACGTCTAGTATACTATCACCCCGAGAAGAAGTCCTCGAGCTGGTGGAGGATCTTATTGGGCTTCATCTTCCCAACCTCCGCATCTGTGTTACAAGTCGGCCAGAGCCGGATATTCAAATTGTCCTCGAACGCTTAACGGAACAACCGGTGTCCTTTCATGACGAAAGTGGACAAACGGAGGATATTGCAAACCATGTCTCTTCCTCTGTTCACACGGATCGAAGGACGTCTGGCTTTATGCGAATGTTAAACTTGTTCTGTCAATTGGAGCTCCTACGGCAGTGCTTCCCGCCAAGTGTCGCATTTTGAAGTCACCGCTGGCCCATTATTCAGCCTGGCCACTCGATTTATGCCCCACACTCGACTCGGTGACCCGTGGGACGAGTCTGGGCCGCAGCCCCATGTCCATTCGGGCCTTTCCTGCAGGTCACCACCAAGCCACGCGGCCCACCCCTCCGTCTATATCATCAAGCTGGCACCACACGTCCCTGCCTGGGTGATCTAGCGCGCCGGCGCGCTAGATCGTGGTCTTTGTGTCAGCGGGGCGCAAAGCACGTGGCCGTCGTCTTTCTCGTCTCGCCACTGCTGCCGATCGTTCCTGCCGCCTCCGCTCGCTCGTTTTTGTTTTGCCCTCCCTCCACTCCCACAAACTCTCGCATGTTTCCCTGGACTCTCCCAGAGCCGAAAACACCAGTTCTCGTCCAGGCGCCACTAACGAAGGCACCAACACGCATTACCTCGTCAAGCCGAGTCCCCGTCAACACTTCCAGGCCCAGTCTGAACACGTCAGGAGCCTGCAGCGCGATGGAGTTCTCCCGCCCCCGCGCAGCTTGCAGGCTCCCCGTGTCCCGGCCAGGCCAGAAAGCGCTTAGCGCTTTGCCCACACGACTCAGTTTTTCCTTTAGCCGTATCAATTTTCATTGGACATAGTATAGACCATGTAGTACAATGCTACTCTACGCAACTGTGAGATAGCCGAGCGATACTCAAAGATGGGAAAATTCGCACCCTAGGCACAGGCGTGGTCGGGTAAGGGTACGGGTTGCCGAAAAAAAACCCAGGGCTGCCTGTGATTTTCCCTGAATTTATGACTCATAAAATTGAATGACGGATGTTCGAACAATGGACTTTGAGTACAATAAATCAATAATCGCCAGTGCATCCAAGTCTTTGGTGTTGTGCCTCATTGAAGACTTTTCAGGAGCATAATGGGCAAACTGTCTTCTTTGTAGGAATCGTAGTTATGGGTGCTGCCTTATTTAAAGGTCTTGACAGTTCAGAGTTCCCACTCAATGGCTATACATCGCCGCGTCCTTCATAACGTCCCTGTAAGTCTTAGATTCTCAGTGTAAATTACCTAATTCCCACTTTTGACAACCAGACCAGGCCTGGAAAGGTCGCTGGGTTCTTATGGCAACAAGCACCTCGGCGGAAAGTTCGTTATGAATTTAAAGCCGATTTGCCGGTACATAACAACTCCATCCAACCACCTTACATTGATGTTGAGTGGTCATTCGCCCTCCCGGTGCCTGTCGCAGAGGTGTGCGACACGCTTATCAAGATCTCCGGTCACACACTTTTGGTGACGAGCTACTTCGATGCACGGCTCGAGCCAAACCCTAATCTAGGGCGCGACTTTCCCCTGATTCCTTGGCGTGGAGAAATAGCCGTACTCTTCATTGGGAAGAGGAGGCACTTCTTAGCCCGCGGCCCACCGGAATCCATCGTTCAAAAGGCACTTGCCATGTAAGTTTTATTTGCTGCTTGGAGCCTTAGAATTTCCTGACCAGCTGTGCAGATATATGGGAATATGTCTAACTGATGCCCAGCGTGGCATGGCTTTTCCAGCATACATGAAGATCTCGTCCGTATTTTTCTTCATTGAGACAATTTACAGAATTTTCTGACACATGCCAGTGATGGACCCGTAGAATATGTATACAGAGACCCCAGTGAAGAAATTTAAGATACTAGCGGGGGCCCGTGCACAATACAGGCAATCACGCGTGCAATTGCACTAGTCGAGTAGAACTTTGATGTACAATTATGAACTGTCACAATAGCCATATTGCAGACTCGTCAGGGGTACATACATAAGTGAATGAACGTGCTACACTGCGCTGAGGTTCACAGGGAAGAGAAAGAGTGATTATGCGCGGACAAAACAATAAGTATCCACATCAAATTTTCAAACGATCCAGGCCGGTGGATGGACGAACAAAAAAAGGGTTTTATGAACCATGGCGTCAAGGTGGAAACAGAAAAAGTCCGAAAGCAAGAGAAGCAGGAAGAACTGGTGAGGTGCGACAGAAGACGATGCTGGAAAATGGGACAGAAGTGGAGGGGAACAGTAACAGCGATGGGCGGCAGGGCGTCGGGCGGTGTTGTCGTCCTCGTGAGTCGGATAGTGTTCCCAACGACGTTCCTGTCAAAGTTTGCGGCGTTCGTCTCCGTCGACATGGGCGTACGCTTCATCCTCAGCTTCCCACTCGTCCT
>WTXE01000262.1:0-35985 GCA_022496225.1 Russula aff. rugulosa BPL654 | reverse complement strand
GGTGGCTGCACGTTTCTTCCGCTTGCAGTGCTCGATTCCCAGTCCAAGCCCCTGGGCGAAGTGAACCACTCAAACCAGCGATCCATATGCTTCGCCATCCATGATCCATATCGCAAATCGCCCTTGTCAGGTTGTCTTCATGTCGAGCTTTACTGGGAGGGATGATACTACCATGCCCCTCCGTCAGCCTCTCGTCGGAGTCGTCGGCTATACGTATGGTCAAGCAAGAACAAAGTACCTACGCATAGGCCTGAGCTCAACACTAAGATAGAGATATCAATCATAACGAACAAGTAACCATATGGAATATTTTATTAGAAATACAAGAGCGCGCTCAATGAGGGCCTTGGATTGGCGCTCGGACTGGGCACTTCCGAGTCAGAGGCATTGGGTGTTCACAGTGGCGCTTAAGAACGCTTAAGCACCGAAATCTTCAGCTTAAGCGGCACTTAAAGGCAACTGAGGCATTAGGGAAGTTCACAGTTGCCCTTAAGTGCCGCTAAAGGCAGCAGGCTGAATATTAGCGCAATCGTGAAGCAAAGACAGACTTAGACAGTCAAATCAGTCCCCAAATAACTTTAGGCCATGAACAGTAATACTAGCAGACAGTGAAGATGCACGAGAGTCAAAGCATAGCAGGATCAGCTGGAACTGTGCACACACGAAGATGATGTCGAAGAAGACTCAGAAGACTCTAAAGATTGCAGAGCACTACTGAGGAACTTAATACATGAAACAGGTACACGACTAGGTGAGAGCGCGAGCGTGGGGCAAGTTGCATTTGACACTAGAGGGCGGATTAGCAAGACTGAAGAAAGGGAAATGAAGAGGGCGTGCAAGGTACAACAGAGCTGTCAGAGATAAGGGAACTAAACATGAAAGGAAAGGAAACTCGTGTAGGTAGGAATGATGTACAGTCTACCTTGGACAAAGAAAACAGATGATTAATCAAAGAGGAATATACAAGCGTGCAGGTAATTGTGAGGTAGACATGAGGTCAATGGAAGGCATCGCCGAGCCCCCGAGGTCCAAAATCCGGCAAATACAAGATTTACGGTATCTTCAAAACGCATCCTTCATCCAATACATGGTACTGTACCGACGCTAATCACGGCCAAGGGGTAACACAAGATCGCACAAAGCCAGCCAGATTCGTCATCAATCGCGACTTGCAGGAACGTGACGGGGTCGATGATAGGCAGCGATAACGAAACCGTTCAGCCGGATCGTCCGTCAAAGCTGCCAACACCATTCGCATGGAAGCTCTTTCTTTCTCCCATGCGTCTGCCAAATTACGAAGCAGTCTGAGGCTGAACCCATCTGGGAGCGAGTCGGGGAGACTATCCGCGACTACCACCCAGTTTGAGACGATCTTGACCAGAGCGTTCAGCCCCATAGCCGTCTTCTGTTGTAGAGAAAGGGCTTGTTTATATCTAGAGTCGAACTCCCGTGTGCCTTATGAGTGGTGAGTAGAGAATGTATAAACGCATTTTTTGTGTCAATACTATGGGTCAGACATCGACTTGAACGGAGGACGGACCTTGGCATGGGGCGTCATTCTCAGCCGAAACGACCGGAGCCTCTGTCTCAAGCGCCATGGCACGCTCCAGAAGGCCGGTCGAAGACCTTACGCGAGAGAACGCAAGATGGTTATGGTTTATGAGAGGGGCAGACGATGCGGCGACCATTTCCCCGAATTCCACACAGCGACGGAAGAAGGTAAGACATAGGTCCTTGTTCTTCACTAGTTCGTACTTGGCTCGAAGGATAGGAACTAGACTTATGTTCGAGTATTCTACGGAAGCGCTTTCCTGGATTCTCTGCAGCCATCCCTTGAGCGTGTTCAAAGCAGGGAATAACGAGGAAGCTATCGCCCCGAGGTCAGCTCCCTGTCTGAGGTAAATAACAACAACAATGTGAAAGGGCAAATGGACGAACGAGGAGCCTGGACGGTTATCGTGGAGTATATTCCAGATATCGCCACCTTGTTTATTAGCCTGAAAGAGTTGGTCTGTTCTCCGTCAAGAGCGATGGAGAGAAACCATACCTTCCAGGATTCGACTGTTTGTTGGAGGCTTGCCTTGAACTTCCGCCATCGCTCGACATCACCAGGATCAACACGACGGGTCCGGAATGCCGTGTCCGCACGGCATACCTCATCCTTCCAGAACTTGTCCAATTCCTTGTAACATCGTCTAATTTCGCGGAGAACAAACTCTACCTCCCTGAACAGGTCAGATTCTGCTGGAAGTAGCTGCTCAAGTGCTGATATTCATTGTGTCAGTATCCCACATCTGGAAATAACGAGAGGGTTGCCTCACCTGTCTCGCGAATACTCTTCATAACATTCGTCGTTCCTGATTCGTAGGACTTTCGTAGATCGTCGGCCTTGTAATACAACGTCTTTGCCATGTCCAATCGCTTCTCTAGCTTGTCAAGGAAGGAGCTCTGCAGTTCAATCTCGGCAGAGATGTCGAGCAAATATCGATTGGCGTATTCCTCGGTGAGCTGCAGAAACTCAAAGTACCGCTGTTGTTGCTTCTTGAAACTCGTGCGCAACGAGGCTACCTGTCTGTAGAGCTGGCGCCTAAGGTCCAAGGGGGTGGCAGAGGCAAGTTCCTGAAGGCGGTCAATGAGATGGGAGAGTTTGTCCATGTTCTTGAGCCAGGATGACAGCGTCGGATCCATTGCTGTCATACGAGTGTCTACTGGCCAAGAGAATCAATAGATCATCGCAGGGAGACGTGTGAGTAATGGCGCACCGCACAATAGCTTGTTCTTGGGTTTGGTTATGATTATAGGCCCTGTTTCCTTTGGTTTGGCGTGCAAATGTGAGGTACGATTAATAAGCGGCGGGGGCGAGGAATGTGAGTATGGTGTTGTGTATGGGTGAGGTGCCATGTATGGATATTGCGTGTGTGAAGGGTCCAGAAGGCGACCTGTTGCAGGGAGGCCTATAGAGGAACGGGATTGGTGTGGGGAATCGCCTGATAGAACACAAAAAGAGTGAGACGAAAGGTTTGGGCAGAGGATGGATACTAAATGTACCACAAACTCCAGTAGGCTGCGGAGGCCATCGAGAATGAGAAGGTGGAGTGTAAGGCATGTCAGGCCAAATGTCAGGGATAAGCGTCTGCAAGGCGTCATGGAGGGCTGCATCCTTTGCCTCGGACGTGAGTCCCTCAAAGGCTAGAGAGCCAGTTGTAGTCGAAGGATTGTATGAGGTCGCTGTTCGGGGAATTGGTCGATAACGTTCAACCTGACAACAAAGACGACTCACTTCTATGGTCGGACCAAGCGGAGGGTTCGAAAAGCCCGCCCTCGTGCGTCTGCGGGGAACGATCATGTTCTGAAGATGTGGCCCTCTCATCGGGGGGATTAACCGTGGAAGATGCGGGAGAACCCTGATTCTGGCTATCACGCTGCCGCCGGGCCTTCTGTCGCTCATTCTGTGAATTGGTATCAGGTAAGTTTTGTTTCCCACAGAAGAACCAAAAGGGATACTCGCCTGGAACCAGACCTGAAGTTGATGCGATCGAGAGATCAGTGAGACGAGGGAGAATCAGGAGATTGAAACTCACCTGGACTTTTCGAGCACTCGACCCAATCGACCGTCCTACTTCTTCGCGCATGGCCGTGGTGGGAAAGCGGGACTGAAAACAGATGGAAATGATTGACTGGGTTAGTCGAGCAATCGGAGGTGCATACCTGAGCGAGCAGGGCATGAAGCACGGCAGATTGGTGAGGTGTAATGAGCGTGCGTGTTCTTTTCTTATATATGGGTTGCGGTTGGGGGTGTGCAAGTGTTGAAGGGGATGCGCTGTGTCCGAGTATCTTCTCCCCCACCCGCCGGGTATTCTGGGCACTTGACTCGCCGTTGTGTCCCACGTCCGTCTCTGTGTCGATGCCATTTGACGAAGCATCGGAACACAATCGCGCGCCTTGATCTGAGTGTCAACGTTTCATATATCGGGAGGCGGAGAAGGGGGAGGGGGAGGGGGAAAGGGGAGATGGAGGAGGGAAGGAGAGGTAGATATTAATTGGTGTGGGGAGTGAGACCGTGAAGGAAGGGAGTGGAAGATAAAATGAGAGAAAAAGACGAACGAAAGTAATGGTCTGCTCCGTCCCAGCGAGCAGGATTGGCGGTGTTGCTTGGCCAATGACTCGGAGGAGAGGGGGGCATAGGTTGTCGGCTCATGGTAGCTACTCGCTGTCCGCCTATCTCTTCCCATTTATGTACCGTTCTCTTTTCCTCGCCCTCTAAACTATCTCGTGTCTCTTACCCCTCGACTACACGCTATGCTCAGAGCGCGACGTACAGTCATCCACCTTTTCCCGGCATGTAAAACTCTACTTTGCCTTCTGTGAGACTCAGTACCCATCAGGACAACCTCCTGCACTAGCGATAATGAACAGCTGTTTTATACTGTAACTGGACTAATATATGCACGATAATTCAAAGATAATTCATGCTAAACCATCGCTAATTTCTGCTCGCGAGCAATAAACGACGATTTTCCTGATGCTGCTCAGGTAGCAGACGTTAGGGGATCGTGGTATACTGTGCGTAAATGATGAGGGCGAGGTATATTATAAGGGATGTGACGGTCACTGAGGTTGAATGAAATACGTGTTGACTGAACCTTATACAGTGCTGTTAGTGACACCTACTGTAGTCACCTCACCCCCGTATCATCACTCTCTCGATCAAGGTACGACGAAAAGCGGCGCCAATAATCCAAAGCCCAGAAATGTTTGTTCAGTACTGTATAGGTGTCATCCAGGTGTAGACCCGGGTCGGTCCGAGAGCGGGATCCTATCAAGAACCGGCGTCATGCGCCGCAGGATCATCTCCAATCCACGCGAGCGATATCCGCGCTCGCGGGCCTCGAACTCAAGTCTCCCAACACGGCCCCAAAGCCCCGCGAACGCATCCAGAAGCTCGCTCGCTGCACCCGCAGGATTGAGCTTGTTCACCAAACCCAGCGTCGTGTACAGTAGCTGATGTCGGTGCCCGGCAGCTACTGAGCGGCGTACGTGCCCCACAGATGTTGCTTCGGCAGTAATAGTAGTGGTTGTGACGACGTGCATCCCCACGGGCAAGAGGTCCGCGGCGTCTTGCTCACGTACGTCCTCGAGCGTATTCTCCAAAAGGTGAATAAGGATTGCGAGCATAACGCTATCGGCGCGATTCATCCATGCCTCCACAACAGTTTCCGGCACGCCTAAATGCATTGCTAGCGCACCAACACCGTTCCCACCTGCTGGCGGTGGTCCAGGAGGAGCTGTCGTGAAACCATGTCTCCATGCTGCAAGCACGGCTGTGACGCAGTGGCCCGTGAAGGCGATGTCCCTATGCGTATCTTTAGCCATGGTCGTGGCCGCATTCCACGCCTCAGACGATGTAAAGAGTGGATCGCTTGAGAAGAGGGTAGTATCTAGCACCGCTGCGCGAAGGTGTCGGGTGATGGTCCCTGGAAGGCAATGGAGCGCCTCGAGGCAGACCATGCGACGCTTACGCTCTACGTTAGATGTCGGGGGTGCGCCTGGTTCCGTGCCACGCGGGGAGAGGAGATCGAGGATGCGCGCTTCAAGAGGGGAATCAAGTCCTTCGTAGTGCGTTAGGTGCTTGAGCGCCTCTCTGGGTGGCTTCACAGTGGTCGAACGGTAGTATCCCGGTATGGCGGCCACGAACTCCTCCAGCTCGTGGTCTTCGTCGAGCGCATCGATGGCCCAAGACAGTGCACGGGAATCCATTTCTGTCGGCTGACTCAATGCAATAGCTTCACGGCTACGCGAGAGACCCTGACGGAAGCGTCTAGAATGGTCATCCAGCTTGAAGAGAATGCGGCCGTACAGCTTCCAGACGACGATACCCGTGTGCTCATACATGAACTTGACAAGACGCCGCAACAAATCGAGACTGATGAGTAGCGTCGTTTGCTGGAATATCCAAAGAAGGGTTGTGAGTGGGGTCTGGTATGGCGAATTTGGGTAGATGAGAGGAAGCACTGTAAATAAAAGTATGCTGACGTTCCGACGACGACGGCAGAGAGAAGGGAAAACGCGACGGTATGATTGATATTGATCAAAAAGTCGATCAAACCACCAAAGAATAGGAACACCGAGACATGGAGAAGGGCCGGGAGGGCCTCGACAGCAACTGGAAGACCGAATCGCTCGATACCTTCCGCGAAAAAGGTTCGTATCCGAGCACGCTTGTACGGGGCGTACCAACGCTGAGAAGTTTGGAGATATCGGCGACCCACTGTTGCATCAGCGTGGCCAAAAGGGCGCACGTCAAGCTTAGTACGAGGCTGATGAACCATAAGATGTTCACGCGGATGGCCGAGGCTGATGGTTGAAAATCCTGGCCTGGCAGGCCGGATGGGATGGAGATGGAAGAGCCACTGGAGAGGGCAGCGAGTTGTTGTGAGATCTGGGAGAGGAGAAGAATGACTGTGTCGCTTGAGCTCGGCTGCAACTGCTTATAGCTCTCGATGAGGAACGCTGCCACAGTAGCAGAGAAGAGACCAGTCTGAGATATTTGAAGCAAGTCAGTGGCGCCAAGGAGAGTATGGTCCAACGACATACAAAGACGAGGATCCCTTCCGTATCTCCTTTCCAGCTCTCTGACTGCTCCTTATCAAATTTGTCCGCCTGCGCAAGGTAGACAGAGAATATCTTGTCGGAAGGGTCACCATAGTTCCCTTCATCGCTGTTTGGGTGTGCAACGCCTGCCGAAGTAACCGTCTCTGGCACAGCAGGGGGAGGGAGAGGAGACGCGAGACGCGAGGGGCCTAGGGGTGATTGGACCTTGGCATGGTGAAGAGCAGCGTCGAGGGAGTAGCTTGGTAAATGAAAGCTGGGACCGGGATCTGAGGATGGTTGATTGGTGCTTCGGGTAGGTTGTGGAGTGGCTGTGAGCTAAACGTCAGTTGATATTTGACAAGGCGTAAGATGACGAAACCTAGTCCACGTGTTCCTAGCTCAATATCTGGGCTGTGTGAACGGGGGGCGTCCGTCATCATGCTGATTGGGTAACTTAGAGCTTGAATAGCTTGAATCTTGAGAATCGAACGGTGAAATGGTGAACTATGCAGCTGAGCTCCGACCGCTTTTCATTTCAAGTTGGCGCCCGCCGCAACCGACTAGATGATGACTCTGGCGGAAACCCATGACGAATTCCGGCCACGTCTCGCTCACAGATGTACTGTAAGTGAGTGTAACGGTCTCTCCAACCAGTGCCAGTAGTGGCCCGCTCCAACGCAGTCGTACTATTTTCCTAACATAAATAACGTTATGTCCCTCAGTGAAGCATGAGTCTTGTTTTCAGGCAATCGCACCCAAAAATGTAGCCCAGGCGCTTACTCAATTGAGGAACGTGATCGCGTGATCCCCGCTTTTTCTCCCGGCCTCAACTTTGCTTCAACTGCTGAAGCGCTGAAGTTTCACGGTGACCGTGCACCGAGCTTCTCTGCATCATCCATCCCAAAGATGCCAATGTCGCCGTGAATGGATGTGGTCCCTCGCATTTGTTTGATCGCGAAGGTTTGACAAGGAAGCTTCAAAGGTCAACAAATCGGTGCTCCGCTCTCGCAGTGGGCGCAAGTTGTGTACTGTCCAGGTTCAATTAAGGGGTTTATTGGGTCTGAGGCAGCGCTGTGCCTTATCGCCTTATCTCCCACATTGACCCCCTTCCTCCCTTCCCTACGTGCATTGAGAGCTTTTTGACTCCCGTGGCTACCGATGGCTGATTACGATATCTATCGCGAACAGCTTTCGATCAAATATTCTACGTACGGACATGCTCTGTGGCAACCGAGTCCATCAAACCCGAATAACCCTGTGGGAATCGGTGACGTCGGATTCATACGCAATGGCAAATTCCACCGTCTTTTCAATGCTCTGATTTCTGCAGAAGATCAATCCAACGTACCAGAGCATTATGAACAACTCGTCCCCAAGTTCTCGGATCATATTAGCGAGGATACTCTAAGTTCCCATCATTACTGTTCAGATGGAATCAGTGTGGAGCCTGAATCAAACGTTCATGCTGCAGGGTAATTGTGATTCATGGTCTAATATCCCGTCGTTGATATTATCTCAGCCCAGATGATTTCGAAAATGTTTCGTTTTCAAACTCGAGGAGGCGAGGTGCAGTACTGTCCCTCCCAGTGGATGCTCGACGCAAAGATACTCTGGCCAAAGGTGATTTTAGCGAGTGGATAGTGAAACATATCGATCACTGCTTTGCCTTTGCCCAGAGGCTTGGACTGGGGATTGAACGGATGGAAGAAATTATCCTGGTTACTGGCTGTGATCATACGAGATCTTGGACCAACGTTGCTTTCTTCGGAAGCCAGCTTGATGCACAAGCATCATTCCGGTTCAAAGTCGTCCATGGTCCTCCCGTTAGTATCGACTGGCAGCCCTCTCCCGAGCCTGTTCGGGGGCCGTGGTACACCGGGGGCCTGGTGGAACAGTACGTTGATACTCCATTTCCTAAGTTATCCGACTACTACAGACAACTTCGGCATGACTTTCATACCCACTAGAATCTACCTGAGGATCAATGCGTTTTCATCCGAGGGTTTCGCGTCGCTCGTACCTTCTGGAAATTGCGGAAGCATCTTAAAGCGGCGGCAGGCCCTTCTTCAGATGAAGAGGGCCATGACTCTGAGCCAGACACTGAAGTTGTATCAATACCAGCGGTCTCAAAGGTACAGGGCTCTGCTGAACTCTTCTCCGCCTTCCTCTGAGGTTTCAAAGTATCGGGATCCTCTTCACATATTACAAGACTACATCGCCGAGGTAAGTCCCGCAGTCCTTGTGTTTTGTCATTGCCCCGTACACGCGCCTGATATTGATATGATTTATGCAGCGGGCACCTGATTGCGACATGTTTCTCGTTCATGACGATGACTTAGCAGAGATTGATGGACTCGGCCATGGCCGTGATGCTGTGAGTGGACTTTTGATTGGTGGCCGTACTATCTTTATCGTATTGTCTTTATATTGGCAGTTACTGGAAACCCATGGGTCGGAAGTGATGATGGATCTCCTCCGGAATTGCAATATAAAGATACATAATGTTTCGTATGGTGAGCTCCCAACATTGACATCACAACTTTGATTCCCATGGGGGCGTCCACACAAAAAGAATCGTCCTTGAGTGATAGCTGTCCAAACACCAAGAAGTCTGTTATTAGTTTAGCTATGCTTCCGATGACGTTCCAAATCTGGAGTAGGTTATGCGTTCTTTGTGGAGTTCTCTCGCCTGACTTGGTCACTCGTGATAGACACGGCACCCCCATCCCCTTCTATCAGGGTAGGAAACATACCTCGCAGGCAGCTTGCAACCCCCAGTCCTCACAATCAAGCTACATCCACCATGTCTCCTTCCCATCCGCATCCTTCTGCCCCGTCTCACATGGAAGCACTACAAGAACCTCACGTGGACAAAAGTTTCCGTTCCGAACATTTTGCATTGCGTCCGTCCCCGTCGGGCGACGAACCTTCTCCTTACCCTCACGACTTCGTTCACCCCTACACCAGTGGGTACGCAAACAGTGCGGACACTGTGGATTCAGTGATCCATAAACGTAAGTCGCTCACAACTAGTAACCTTTTTTCTAATTGCCGCCTATCAAAATATATTGAAATCCACCCTCCGCAATTCTCCCCAACCTCACTGATACTCCCTCTTGCAGACGATGCTGGGAGTAGGATACATTTTCCGGCTTCGTCAGGCCTGCCACCAATTTATAATATTAGGGCTTCGCTCGCCGTCGCCGTAAGTCCTGCACTCGGTTTTGCACACTACAGACTGGGCTTACTGATACCCAACCCAATAGCGACGGACGCGATACGATCCAAAGCTTCGCACCCGCTCAATACCCAACAGCATGGCGCGTTCACCCCTCAACACCAGCCCAGGGGCGCGGACACCGTGAATCCAACGACCACGGACGTAAGTCACTCACATCTAGTAAACTTTTTTTTCTAATTGCCGTCTATCGAACTATAGAGATCCAACCTACCCAATTCCCCCAACCTCACCGACACACCCTAAACATCACATCCCCATCCCACACGGAACGCCACCTCCCACGATCCCAATCCCATTAGAGGTCATCAACCCCCAGTGGTTTCTTCTACTGTTCCGCGCCCCATAGGAGATCTGGAGCGTGAGTTTGTATCCCCGTTTTCAGGTGACATCTCTGACCTGTGCTCTGCAGGACGTTCCCTTGCGTCGGATCATCAACAATGGGCTCTTGCAGGCGATGGTAGGAGTGGGAGACATTACCCGCCTCCTTCAGGCGGGCCACCAATTTATAATAATAATTCTTCGTCTGGAAGTCGCCGTAAGTCCTGTACTCGGGTTTGCACACTACAGACTGGGATTACTGATACCCAACCCAATAGCGACGGACGCTGGTCCCAAAAGGTGCCGCATCCCCGATTGCATGTACAACGCATACTACGACGTTTCTGAACAAGAACAGATGGAATATTGTGGATACGGCCACCAGCTGTGAGTTTGGTTTGGCTTTGATGGATGGCCATTTCCTTAACGCAGTGCATCTTTAGGCAAGCCATATCAACTGGCCTAGTGGCCTCTTGCGTTATTTGTAAGTCACGCCCACGTCGCACAGGTGAGCGTGTATGTGGCCGTACTTGTCGAGACCAAGAACGTCAAGCTTGTCAAGTCCAAGGATCGTACAGTGGTGTACCTGTTATTCGCCCCGAACCCCGAGCGAGGCCCCTTGCTAGCCTACACGCGCCTACTACAGCTCCATTACCACTGCAACCCCTTCCTGGCCCACGCGCGCCTGCTACAACTCCATTACCACCGCAACCCCTTCCGTCACCTCAGCACAGCCTCGCGGCCCCTACACGCAGCAGTAGCGCAGATGGGCGACGTGACGTGGCGCTCTTCACGGAGGCATACAGTATGACATTGACGTAACCGAAGGAGCCAGGGCGCCATGAGATGGGGGAGCCAATGAGGGCACGCGTGTATGAGGCAGTACTAAAGACGAGTAAGAAGGAGAAGGCATTGCGTGGTCGTCTTGGACTGGAGAGCTATGGGAGGAGGTTAGAAAGGAGGAGGGAGCCGTAATGTTACCGTGGGAATCCCATCTCGGCCCACACCATCCAAGTTTCAATTTCCGTCTGTTCCGCCAGGTATCAAACGACAGCTTGATACCAAAACTTCTGCCTAATTTTTGACTCACGACACCCCTTAACGTATTCACATGAATCCCGTCCAAGAAAATGTCCTCCACATCACCGCTGCGACCTTTCCGCCTATCCGTCCAGTCCAAGGAGAGAGTACGCGAACAACCTCACTCGCACGACAGATCCTCGCACTAGAAACTGGCTTCAAGCCGGAAACGCTTCGTGAAATAATTGTGGACGGTGACTCCTCATCACTCTAATCGCCTTGCAGCGCCAGACTGTCCCACAGGCTGAAAACTGAAAAGTCACCGTCAGCACTAACAGCAACCTGATCGCAGGAGGACACTCTGTCCTCGCGATTAACCACCAACAATACATCACCCATTTCGCGCGCCTCATGAGGGCACCCCCTTTTTTTGGACGACAGACCAGACGATAACTGGAGCCGAAATCTAATGGTGTGTTTGAGTTGTCATCATCGCATCATGGCACCGGCCTTGTCATCAAAGTAATTCGAGCGAGAAGTCGCTATAACGCATCAGAACAGCATCGTCGTATGTAGCGCATGAAATACATGTATAGGCTGGTTGGACAAGGGCACTCATACCAAGTGTCAGCTGTTTACGCTCGCTTTGACGAACGCTACAATTGAATACACAGGGCTATCTATACTAAACACATTTAGCACGAAATACAGTATCATGAAAAGCATACGAGAATTATCGTCCATCGCCTCGTCACAGATTGGAGCGTATTAATAGCAGTGGGGGTGGGACGGTAAAATAATTGTGGAACTGGCTCGTTCTTTAGAATCGCCAACGTGAACGCTGCGCGCACTGAATCCTTGCTTTCTCCCACCGCTCCTCGAGCTGTTCCAATGTGACTACATCCGGGGGCGTGTCATCGGCATCTATGACCATTTCGCACGACGAGAGTTTCTCGAGTAGAGTAGACAGCCCACCTGGCGCTAGTCCTAAAAAGTGCCTTATCCCGGATTGCACATACGACGCAGACTACGACCTTTCTGAACAAGAACAGACGGAATACTGTGGACAGGGCCACAAGCTGTGGGTTTGGTTTGACTTCGATGAATAGTCCCATTTCCTTATCGCAGTGCATCTTCAGGCTAGCTGTATCAAGTATCAACTGGCCTGATGGCCTCTTGCGTGATGTGTAAGAGACGCGCACGTCGCACACTGGCAGGTGAACGTGTAGTATGTCGTACTATGGTATACAGTATCCGCTGATCACCACTAACCCCGAGCGAGGCCGGCGTAATTATGTTGCAGGTGTTGGTTAATTAGAACAGTTGTGGTGTGTACGAATCATCATCATCATCACTGTCACTATCATGACTCGGATCCCACCTATGATTCCTATGATTCCTATCCGGGCATATGCAAATGCCACAAATATACAAGTCTGAAAGACGTCGCTCGATCGCAATATTCCCGGAGTCTAGTCTGCCCCCCAAAATGATAGAACCTCGGCATTCTGTAGATACGAAATGTCACGCAAATCCACTGATGTCTTTGTACTATCCTTCACTGCATATACAGTACACCGGGTGACCTGAGTTTCTAAATTATGGTTGAATAGCATATTTAACTTATGTACAGAAGCCGTGGTACGTTACTGTGCGGTGAAATCAGGTTCTGCCGAGACCACACACTGTATCTCTGAAATTGCACACTACAGTAACTTACTATAAAAACTGAATACTATAAATGCTGCCACTAGCAGGCTCACGAAATCACAAGGCAAAAACATCCTCTTCTCCACTTTTCTTTGAGATCCTTCAGGTATTGCTATATAGCATTGTACCCATAGAGATCAGACCAGAAGGTGTTCCAATCTCTTAGAAAACAGATTGCAACTCCCTAGTCCGAACTCACGTTGTTTTACGACACGTGATAGTAGTGCAATGGGAAAACTCCGATTGGTTGCGGGTAAATCCGGGGTGACCGGAGGAGTGTTGACCCGCAACGCCGAACGCTTTAAAAACTAAAAGTGACGTTCGACTCCTCCGCATCCTTTTTTTCCAGTTAGCTCTACTTTTCCTTCTCGGTCACGCCGTTCAGCAACAATGCCATACGCTCCAGGTGAGTAATATGAATGATCCGAGTTCTTGGGAGTCTGTTCTCATACATACGTATACTATAAGGTGACGCGAAGACCGGTGCTCAGCTTTTCAAGACGCGCTGTGCTCAGTGCCATACTCTCGGCGCGGGCGAAGGTCACAAAGTCGGACCTAACCTCCATGGGTGCGTCCATTACGCGCCATCCGTTCCCAGTTGCGGTGCGCGGCCCGCTGATGTTCGCCGTGACGTGGCAATAGTTTGTTCGGTCGGCACACGGGCCAGGCAGCAGGTTTCAAATACACGGAGGCGAACCAGAAGAAAGCTGTCGTCTGGGGCGAGAATACGTTGTTTGAGTACCTTGCGAATCCCAAGAAGGTATGCGCCGCAGCTATGCATTGTGCATGCAAATCTCGCTAATGTCTGTTTTCTGTTCGTGTGCGCGCTCGATCAAGTACATTCCTGGTACGACCATGGCCTTTGCTGGTTTCAAGAAGGAGAAGGACCGTAACGATGTTATCACCTACCTCAAGGAGGCGGTTCGTTATTTTCAGGTATTACTGTTCCCGCCGTTTGACTGACATTTCCCTCCACAGACTGCGTAATTCTTCCTTGGTTCCAGGATAAAAATGAGACAATTCTCGTCTTACCTATGTTACACTTTGTCGGGATTTAGTATTAATAGATGTCTCAGTTCCGTAGCTAGACCGATCTCCCCCACTCATTACTCCTTGCATAGAATGTCTGAGCTATCCGCTTAGCAAACATCCGTGGACACCTTCGGGTCAGTACTCTACGTGTGATTCGGAATGTTGAGCGAGACTCGGAGTTCGGAACGTCGGGAGTCAGAAAGCTGATGATAGCAGGACCTTCGGATGACTAAGCCGTGCACCTTCTCATGGACGACCTCACTGTCGAAGACGAGAAGAAACCTTTTGATGAGCTGGGAGTTCAAAATGATGACGACTCGCAACCAGACCCCGATGAGCACCTCATGCTCGAATCAGGTCATGGCAGAGTCTGGCTTGTCAAAGTATGTAAAAATCACTCTTTTGACGTGTTCTGTGTTCCAACAACCCCATCCCCCAGATCCCAAAATTTCTGATGGAGCGTTGGTCAAAGTTTGATGCCGAGGGAGTCCGACTGGCTAAGATCCGAATATACAAGCCACAGAGCGCAACACCGCGAATTGTCGTGTTTGTACCACCAGAAGACGGTAACGGCAGCGACGGAGACGAAGACATTTACGAATTGGACATGGTCAATCAGAACGTGGAGAATCAAATCGTCGTTGCTGAGCGCGCGAAAGCTCCATCGGGCACAGGACGGGCCCGCACGACCATCATGACGGGACAAATCAAACACGAGTGTAATCTGCGTCCGCGCATGACAGGGCGATACGAGCGCCGTCTTATGGAGCGTGGTGCTGCTGCTAATGAGAGATCGATGCGCGTTGGGTTGATGGATGGGGCTCGTGCCGGGCGCGGTGGTGGAAAGATGCTCAGCAGTGGTGTTACGTCTGCGGCTGGTTTCGCCGACATTGCAGTAAGTAGAGCATTTCTGTCTGTTCTATCTCCTCTTCACAGCAGGTGTGCCATTTTTTTTTCAGCGCGCAAAGAACAAGCCGGCAAAGGGCCAGAACGAACGCATGACGCGTATGCCTCGCAACCAACTGCTCGATGCGCTCTTTGCACTCTTCCGCGAGCGCGAGCAATGGCCCATAAAGCTCTTGCGTGAGAAGACGCAGCAGCCGGAGGTGTACTTGAAGGAGGTGTTGTCCGAGATCGCGACCTTGCATCGCAGTGGGGAGTTCAATGGTACTTGGGAGCTCATGCCAAGCTTTAAAGGGGATGGGGTGGGTTTGATTGTTGTCGTGATGGGGTTGCAACGAGCTGACTTTCCTTCTTCTCTTTATGCACAGATCAAGGCGGAGGGCATGTCGCAGCTGTATGCGTCTCAACCGTCGAACGCGGATGCATCGATGGATGACTACGATGATGAAGAGGATGACGAGGATGACATGGAGGAGGTCATGGAATAGGACTCTACTCTCACACCACGCCCGATTTACTTTCATTTGTATCATCACTATCGTATTGTACAGTCGTAGTTCACCTCTGCTAGTCCGAGTCGTACCTTATCGTTGCCCGTGATTGGGGTCATGCTCATTAAGAACAACTTTAGGCTGTGCGATCCACCAAGGCTTCTCAGGCTCCTGATGTCATTATTAATGGTATTCACTTACAGTACGTGCCGATGTTGAATCCATAAGGAGGCGCGCTGGGACGGGGCGCGGGCGCCGCGCCGCTCCACTGCCGCTACAGCTGGCAGGGAATCCCCGCAGTCCAACGCTGGCTTTTCAAAGTCTTCATCCGTCGACTTGCGGCCTATGGCGCACGACCTGAATGATGCTCCTCCTACCTCAGTAACTGCGGCAAATGAGGAGTCAGCTACGAGTACTAGTATTTGTTCCATATGCGCTGCCAGCTGGCTTCTAGTGGACGACGAGAGTTCGGAAGGGCAATGATCCTCGGAGAGAAAGAGCACAGTGGGACGACGATACAGGGAATATGGACTATTATGGAGGGTGGAGGGACAGTGCTGGTTCCGGTACGTTTGACTGCTCTCACTCTCATTCACACTCTTACCCGTACTCTCACTGTCGCACCTGCGTTGCCCTTAAAACCGTGTCGATTTATTATTAAATAGAGACACTGATTGCGTCACGCCGCCGGAGGTTCGATAACGTGCGTGGTATGGGAGAGAGCAGGAGCAGGAGCAGCAACACGGATCGCCGTTTACGTCGACTTAGGACGATAGTCAAGAGTCTATCACATGGCCTCTCACAATTTATTTCCTGAGACTTGCACGCGAGCATGGAACCGCGTCGCGGTTTTGGTTCCGGTCTTCGTCATCGTCTATACCACGCAGATGTCATCGAAATCGAATATGTCTCTAGAGACCATTCTGTCGACGACGACGATGGTCGCAACTTGTCGACGGCCAATGCTGGAAATGGGGCTGTCAGAGAATGGTACGGGAACCTTCTGCTTGTTTTTGCTTTGCACTACTACAGTAACTATCGCATCGCAGAACGCGTCGGCTGTGACTCGGCACCATCGCCCAATAATGCCAAATCGTCTTTCTCTCTTGAAGAAGCCTGTCCCGAATACTCCGTGGACTGCCTTCACCGACGACGACATCATCTCTTCATTCCAAGGCAGGCCGGATAATGCGTTCAGTTCCATTGCGACGGGAAGCCACCGGACTATCATCCCACGACTAAAGACGGGTCCCTGACTCTCATATGCTCAGTCGAGTCAGTCCTGAGTACTCAAGTCTTTGATCTATGTTGAATATATTGATATACTGTATTGTCTTCAAAAGAGCTTACTAATAAACACTATGGACCGTATCTCTCGCGCTCCCTTGGATTAAGCGAATGGCCTCACGACTCGGATTTTCTCCGAACGTTGGATGAGGCCCATCCCAAGAACCTCCGTCTTCATATTAATGCCAACGGCAACTACAACGCTGGTGCTAGGGCTTCTTGGAAGTAATATCGATTTGAACTTGCTCAGATCTTCTCTGAGCAGGTCCCAAGCTGGAGGTCTGTAGGGTGTTTTCGAGGTCTCAAGGAGAGCGACATGAGTTGCTTGAACCCCGTGATCACTGCCTATCAAAGACCTGGCCGCATGGTCAGGCTATGGGCGCAGGCCCATCCGGCACTCTTAGAGGCAAATCAAGTGAGCTCACCGATGCTGTTATGATGGTTGTCGTGTTTTTTTTTCTTCCACAGGTGACCCGTTGGTTCGAGCCCTAACAGCCATTCATCGACTAGTATGCAATCGTGCCACGCCATTCTACGGCGCCAAACTCGTCCTCGGGCGTCGCGCTCGCGAGCTATTTAAGTTGTCCCCCGAGGGAGACTAGGAGCCTGGAGGTCTCCTGGCGAGCCAATTGTGTGATTACGTTTGCCCTCACTTTACTTGGCATGCGTTAGCTTCTTACGATACGAACTACCGCTTTGAGCTTTTACACGCGAGCTTCCGTCTTATCAGCTGGAGAAGATGCAATTAGGGATAACACGCGCCATAGACAATATCTCGGACGTTGACGGTGCGACGGATTACGATGACGGTGGATGGCGATGACAATGCGACTTCGGATTCTGGCTCTGGCGCCGGCTCTGGTCTGTCGTCCGCAGCAACAGAGGAAGTTGCCCTCCTGGAACGGGCGAAACGGGCGACGGGTTGCTGGCCAGTGGTCACGACGACAGAGTCTCTTCCTGATGGTCAGTCTGCTGGCGGTGCTGTGGTGACTCCTCTGATCGGTTGAGGGACGTTCTGGTATTGGATAAAGTTGAAGTGATCAAGATATATCGATCAAGATTATTCTTGGTAGGAGTGCCGCCGCAACGGATCTGTCGTCAGATCGTTCACGTTCTTTCTCCAGGGGCGGATGGGCGGAGTGGTCGCAGTTGCGACATCACAGCGAAGGTCATTTCCGGGACGGGTTTCAATCTTTGTGAACAGACCAAGAACACGTTAATTGCGGTGCTACTATAGCGACTGGGCTGTGTAACAGACTGCGCCGCGTGCTTGTGCTCCACTTGATGAACGTGTGAACTCCTGCCAGGGGTCTCCCAGTCTGGGCGGTAAGGATGCTTTGTGTACTCTTTGAGCTAAGGCCTACAAGTGCTGGGTGTACAACGCGTATTTCTGACATGTAACTGCCGAGAAAATGAGCGTGTCCTCTGTCTCCTCTTCTTCTCAATGTCAGTGTCGGGTGGGCACTTGTTACTCGGCCGAAGAACTTGAACCATGTAGAGGCCATGAGGCCTCAATAATCACAGCCCTTTACGTATCTTTTCTACCGTCAACTTATTACTATAATGTTTTCCAGGGGCAAAAAAAGCGGCACAAATACGAATGATGGATTGCAAATCTACGCCCAGACTCGGAATTCAACCAAGGTAAAGAAGTTCATATGTGCGATTGCGGCGTTAATCTGTAGTTGGCCTCCAGAGACTCAAAGAACATGGGAACAGGGAATGTGCCCACTAGTGAACCTGTACTAGAGACCCCGTGTAACCTCGAGGAAGGGGTGCGTGAAACGCGTGAAGGGGAGCCTCATGCTACCCCATGCGTGATCATGCTGTTGCCGCAGGCTGCGCGGCTGTCCCCGTGTGGATCAAAGGGGCAGTGCAGTATACCCTATACAGTACTGTATCCTTTGAGTTGGTAGACGCTGGAGTGAGGGTGAGGAGTGTAGAGAGAACGGACCAAGGAAAATATTGACTGCTAGTGCCAGTTGTAGGAAGAACGGTGCGCGCGTGAGGGAAAACGAGCGGACGTGTATTGCGGGTTGGGTGTGGGCAAACCGAACGTGCGAGGACGCCCGGGTGTAAATACACACTATATACTGGAAAATCTATCTATGGCAGCACAAATGAAGGGAATTATAGTATGACATTAAAAATGGGACTGGGGTTACTAGGGCGCTGGAGCGCGTGAACCGAGCCGCTGTGAGCTCGATTTCTACACCAGTGGGGCGTATATCGGCCTCCACCTCCGCAATTTCAAAACTTCAGTCCAAATCCATGGACTTGAAATTGAGCGGTCCCTTACAGCCGTTACAGTATCAAACGATAGGCCCTTTTGAAGCTGCCTTTTAGGGCCTATCGTTATGATGACGGCTGTAATCGAATAAGAGTTCAATTCAATACGAGGCCGTGCACCCTTGTTCTGTATATATAGTATATAGATCTAGTAACCCAGTGACGCCCTCAAATAAAAGCCCTACATTATTACAGTAAGACTTCCCATCCCCTCTTCTGCATTCCATCATGTGCCTCCCACTTGGTGGATTCCGTATGCTACAATGGGGACGAAGCCACCGTAGCCGTTCGCCTTCCGCGGGAACTATACCTTTTCCTGAGCCACATCGCGGCGGTTCCACTAGTCGCCGACAAGCCTACGTTGACCCCCCTCGGATAATGCCGGATTTAACGGTTCCCACACATCATCAACATGAACATCGTGATGGTAGCACCCATCACCCCCCGGAGCCTGGAGTTCAAGGAGACACGATACCATCCTCGCCCCCGCGCCTCCCTGAACTACGGCGCGGCGGTTCCGCTAGTCACCATAAGGCCTCCATTACCCCCTTTCAGACAACGCAGGATTTATCCGTAGTCGCACATGGTCAGCATGAACGTCGGGGCTCGAATGGCGACCCCCCAACCACCGGAGCATCTTCTGATAATCAGCTGACTTCAGATCCGGCGGGCGGTTCCGATACTGGCGGCGGCGGCACATCGCAGCCTCCTCATCATGGAGACACGACACCATTCTCATATTCTACGCCCCCGCCCCTTCATAATCGTCTCTCACATTTGCACACTAGACCAAAGGAACCAGAAGCTATAATCAAACTCAAGGGCGAGCGCTTGGGTGTCCCTCGTCACAACACGCCAGATGGTGCGCCTGTACCCACACCGTCACGTGGTGATGTGCAAGCCCAGCCTGGACCATCTTGGGTGCGGTGGGGGGTACCTTGAACCGCTACCACCACCGGTAGTAGTTTTCCCACGCACCCGTCGTGGCAAGGTTGTTCATAGAAACACGCACATCACGGCCCAGAATAACAAAAAAGAGTTAAAAGTTTGCCACGCGCGAGAACACCGCGAGACCAATAACTGCAACCAAAATTAAAAGAGACAAGAACTTCACCAAACTAATCAACGCCACTTGGATGAAAGCACTCGAAGCAAGAGGAATACCGCAGCAGAATTGGCTCCAATGCAAAGCAAAGCCGTGAGGTTTTTAGTGGGTAGGAGAGACTGAGACCCCAAGCACCGAGGGTCACGCATCCACACTACCTCCAGGGGTGTGCGTAACTACATTTTTGGCTGATATTACTTCACCTGGTATCTAGCATATATTAAGTATTATAGTCCTTACATTACTAAATATAACGTTTTCCGAAAAAACAAAAAATTCTATGGTGTGGCATCCCCACCTGCCCGCCCTCACTGTAAAGTGGGCAGTCTGGCTGCGCTCGTACAGACCGCACTCGGCCTGTGGCTTACTATATAGTGCAGTATAGCTGATTCTAGTTTTGCTGATGCCGCCTACAGACGGCTTCCCTTTAGCCCGTGACATCACCAAGGGCTAAAATCGAAGTGTCAGTCAAACACCACATTCAGCCATAAAAGGATATCGTCAAACCTTTCTCTGCCCGTGTCATACCTCTGCAGATAATCTGCCATCTCCCGATGTCCTCTCTGCAGCAATATTTGATATGGCGTTTCGCCGCCGTTATTCATTGCATGTACATCCGCGCCGCATTCAAGTAACAGTTTCACAAGCTCGAGGTGATCATATTCTGCTGAGTCGTGTATCGGAGTCCAAAGGTTCTGCTCCCTTGCATTCACATTTGCACCGTGGTCGATGAGCACCCGCGCGACTTCGAGGTGTCCACATCGTGATGCAAAGTAGCGGTGTGCAACCCCACTTATCACGTGAATCCACCTCCGCGCCCTGCTCGATGATCAAGTTTACGACTTCGACATTCCCCTTGGCCGCTAGCGCTGCTCTATGTAGAGGAGTCACGTCATTGCATCACGGTCGTTGATATCTGCTCCTCGTTCGAGCAACGACTTCACGACTCGATATTCCCCTCTTCCGCGGCAGCATGCAACGAGCCATTTCCTCGTCCGTCCCATTTCGTCGCGCCGACCTGAGCTGTGTCCAATGTAGTCGACCGTATTTGTTTCGAATATTTGGGTCCGTTTTGTACTCTGCAATAAACTTGGCAACCTCGGCTTTGCCATTTCAGATGCCAATCAACAGCGGTTTTACTGGCATTATCGAGCACGTTGACATCAGCACCCGCAGAAGCAAGAGCTTTACAACTGCGAGGTGCCCGCTATGCGATGCGACGTGCAACAGGGTCCATCCATTGTGTCCACAATATACAGATTCGCTCCGTGGTCGATCAGGAGACGGCGATCGCGACTTTCCATTCCATACTGCTTGATAAAGTGGAGTTTGTTTTTGTCGTTGAACACGTTGATATTGCGCCACGCTGGACCAGCAACTCGGCAACTTGAGGTGGCCGTTGGCCGATGCTAGATGTAACGGGCTCCAGAGGTGATCTTCCTGAAGTTCGGATAACGCCATGGTCTAGCAACAGCCGTGCCATGTCATGATGTCCGTTTCCTGAGGCGAAGTGTAAAGGAACCCAGCTCTCATTGTCCTGCGCGTTAATGTCGGCCCTCGTTCAATGAGGAAGCGCCCAACTTCAACTTCCCCTTGCTCGACGCCAAAGCCAACGGTGTCATTTGATTCCCGTTCCGAATATCGATGGGATGCCGTGTCGATCAAGAGTCGCACAACATCGAGGTGCCGTTTTGCGATGCGATGTGCACTGGATTCCAGCCGGACTTGGTTTAATGTGGCATCCGTGCCTTGCCGATTAGGAAGCGTACGACATCGAGCTTCCCGCTCTAGATGCCAGAACAATGACGTCTCTCCGTTTCCGGTCCGAATGTCGACATCGACCCCGCACTCCAGCAGAACTTCACGATATGGAGATGCCCGCATACGACGCCGTGTGGAACGGTGTCCACCCTACGTCATCCCGGGCAGACACCGCCGCGCCGCACTTGACCAAGAAGTGGCGATGTCAAAGAACCCATTCCATGCAGCGTGGTCCAAGGAGTTCTCCCTTCGTTGTCTCGACAGTCAACATTTGCACCTTGCTCAACCAATAACTTTACGATGTTGAAATGCCCAAAGCCGAGGCGTGTGTATTGGAGTCTGGTGGTTTATTTTGCATTCACATCAGCGCTGTGGTCTATCAAGACCGGGCGAGGTCGAAATGTCCATGATGCATAATGTAGAGGAGTCATGTCTTGCCTCGCGTGTATTCACATCGGAGCCACGTCTAGCAAAGCCGTGCAACTTCAACGTGTCCAAATCGTGACGCAGTGTGTAATGGAATGATCCGTTCTCGTCCGGCAATTGATGTCGGAGCCTCGATCGATAAGGAAGCGTGAAACGTCAAGCTTCCCATTACGACAGGCCACGTGCAACGGGGTCGTTGATTCTGATTCGAACATCGAGATTGCACCAGATTCAACTAACAGTTCCGCAATGTCGCGATACCAGATCGTGCTGCCGCTGTAGTGGAGTTCGCCTCCATAATCGGTGACATTCACTTTGCGCCAAATTCACGAGGAGCCGCGCAATCTCAAGTGACGATCCATCATGACATGTGTCCGCCCTGTGATACCCGGTGAAGTGGACCTTTCCGCAATGTCAAGGAGTTAGGATCTGCCCATTTCCAGGAGTAGCGATGCGACCTCTAAATGTCCCTTGACTGAGGCAGCATGTAACGGTGTCGTGTGAGATCCACCCCTGCAATTGACATCGCTTGAATGAAGTGATCAGTGCTCCACAGACCTCAGAAACCCACAGAGAGGCATAATAAAGGGCACAGCCTCAGGCCGCGTCGGGTGTATCGTAGACATGGGTTCTGTCCAATAATGGTCGATGTCATACAGCCAGACCCATGCCGCGAAATGTGGTCTTGAAGGATCAAATAGACGTCCCATGACCTCCTGGATTGTGAGACACGCCCTAAACTGGGCATGGTCGACCCAGTGTCGGGCGGCATACAGGGCAAGGGGAAAGCGACCTATCGTATCTCTGTCGATTTTGTCATCGAGTTGGAGGAGGACGCTGAGGCTGGCGTGTGCAAGGACGGTATGCGCAGGTTCGGGGAGAATATGATAGAAAGAAAGACGTTCTTCAGCTGTCGAAAGTCGCTCGGATGTCAAGTACTCCTTTACGGAGAAATGCGAGAATTGAACTACTTGGCGGCCTCCCCGATCAACGATGGCGATGAGACTAGAACATGCGGACATGACTGCCTCTTCTGCGTTTACTGGACGCCAATCTGCGTTAAATGTAGGGGGGCTGCGTCATCGAATCGAATAGCAAGGATTTCGGCGAGTTCTTCGACGCGAAGAGGGCGAATGGACACCAGGAGGCACTGGAACAGACGTTGCGCAAATTTTCGTTTCTGCTTATCGATTCCCAGCAAGGTTCGCTCGTATGTTTCATCGAGCCGTCTGGTAGGTCATCTAGCGCACTTCGAATCTGGCCGGAAAACAGCGGCACAGACAGTCAACCTGGCAGACCACCCATCGGAACCTATGTGATGCGTGAGATCAGATGTGGGCAACATAACAATCACAGCTTACATGCCATGGCTTTGTCAGACAGCGTATCGACGACAAGTGCTTGTCCTCCTCTTTCCATCTCCGCATGTTCCAGTCTGAACGGACAACCGATCTGATATACTTGATGATGTCCTCCTTTTGTCCGGTCTCCTCATGAAGGGAGATTTTGAGAGTCGTCAATTGCTCGAGGACAATTCGGATATCGATCTCGGGGCGGCTAGCCACACAGAGATGTACATTCGGAAGTTTCAAGTAACAAGCTCTTCAATCAGCTTCAGGACCTTCTCGCGGTCGGACGGCTTCCCCGGAAAATTGGGCATTCATCGACGCCGTCGATGATGATATAAATTGGACCTTGCCCCGACAGACCCAGCATCTCCGTCATACATTTCTTAAGCGCGCTAATACTGGGCTTTCGAGTCCGCGACTGTGGTCTGAATATAGCTGGGAGAGGATGTCGTAACAAGAATCCGACTCGGCAGAAAGCTGTGAAATGAGGGATGAGAGCAAGCCATAGCATTCTTGCTTCTTGACATCCCGAAAATCAAAATAGTAGTAGGCCATGGTGGCCAATCCGGCTGCGTGCATGCGCTCGATGTCCTGAATGACTGCGGATCTGAAGGCGCCATGAGTAACGTCGAACAAACCTATGAAGACATCACGTACAGAAGCGTGCTTTTGCCTGCCCCCGCTTTAAGATCGACAAATGTTAGTGCAAGGCATTCGTCGATGGTCCAAAACACATACGTTTACCATGAATCCACAAGAAGACCCAGTTGCTTTCCATTCTGTCAAGCTTGCCTCCAAGAACCATGCTGCGGTCCCACTATGTCGTGCTTCCGAAACGAAGTTTGATTCGTCGACGGATCAGGGGGAGAGAGCCAGGGTTGAACGTCCCGTTGTAACTGGTCGCCTACAAGAAACAATCAACATGACAAAGTTAGGTGAGAAAAAAACAACGAACGTTTCATCTTGTTCATCCCGTTTGATCCTTGTTGTGTAACAACGCCCTCAAGTCAGCAACGGCGATACCGGTTGCGCGGATGACACATACCCAATTCTGTCGGATAACATCCGTCGCGCCTTCCATCTAATAGAACAAGAGCTTAGACAAATATTCGCGAGAAAAATGGAAGTATGCGCGCCTCCCATAACCACCTTCATATTCTCCGCAAGACCATGGACCACACCCAAGGTCTGCGCAGCCACCGACAGACCCTCGTCCTTGGTCAATCGATCCAATCTCTCGAGGACAGCCTGTATCTTGTCCTTCCCCACAACATCTTATAAATTTCTCTGTAACACACTGAGCATGGCCAACGTATGTGACGGTGACTTACTGAACCGCCCCTGCTTATTTCCTTTGTAGTCAGGGCAAGACCGAAAGTAATTCAACCATTACTTTGACGATGATATCCGTCATCATCGGAGTAAGCGGGATTGTCGTATAAACCTCGAGACGCTGGAGAAATTTCCCTAAGCACTCAAAGAGATTTAAGACAGAGTCGTAGCTTGACGTAACCCTGCTAGCAGCCTTGCATACTCATACGTCACAGGGAGCTTGGTTGAAGGGTATAATCAAAGGACGTACGGCGAGGAGGATATCGATCCCAACGAAGAGTGCGTTTGCAGGTGGGAAAGGGACCTGACAAGGACAGGTTAAAAAAAAGTCACCCGATTGTATGTGCGGCGTGGCTCACCAGGCTGACCGCCTCGCCTAAGATACCCGAGAACGCCTGTAGGACATTGACTACTGGGCTGAGGCAGTTAATTAGTCTGCGACTGCCTTGGCGATATTCTTTGAACGCCTTCTCTCGTTCTTGGAGTAGCTCGAGGATCGCCTCGGGTGAATCAGATTGTTCGAGTGAAGCAGCAAACGGATTCTTGGAGGGGTCATTTCCAGTTATTTTGGCATAATTCTCGAAAGCATCGGTGATCAATCGGATGTTGGAAGTGGAGGATGTTGCTTGTTCAGGTGACGACATGAAAGCCAGATCGTTTACGATGTTCCTTTCAGAGGGATGGTTTTACGAAGGGAGAATAAGGGTTCAGGCCGTTCAGGGTACGAATTGATAGGCGAGTCGTTGTGCGCGTACAGGACAGTAACTGTGGGCGTGCCCTGTTTCCTTTTCTAGCGTGGGAACCGTGGCTACTGTATACTGAGGGGTTTCCTCTTCCTCTCTGCTCGTTCGTTCGTTCCCTCCTTTTCTTTTCCCCGCTCACCACTTTCACAGTACTTAAAAACGTATCCAGAGCCGATGGAGACAACTCACCACCAGTCACCGCCGGCTCGCCACTAATCAGGTACCAAGGCGTCCAACGCAGCGATGCACCATACTGTGCTGTAGCATCACGTTCCCCACGATTAATTGTAGGCACGGTCTGGTCACGATAGGAGTCTGCAACCTGAGGGTGACAGAGTTCTCCCGTCCACCCCCACAGCTGGCAGCTAGGAGTTGCCTGTAAGTTGCCTGTAAATCCATTTCCCTGAGAGAATAACATGGACGCAGGTAAATCCTGCGGGGGCTCGCTTATCAGGTGGGCACGTGGATGCATGGCTTGGGTTGTTATCCATGTTTCAGATCTGTTAGCCTTTATTCTTCTGTTTCACATCTCTTAGCCTCTCCTTGGGGGCGTTGAAGAATTTGGTGTACACCTCGTCGAACATGTTCGGTCTCCACAGTAGGGGATGGTGCAACTTTGAGCACGCCTCCAACATATCGCTCGTTGCCGTCGTCGTCGTCGGCTTGTCCAGGTAACGCGTTTGCAGCCGCCGTTGGAATTTGTTTATCGAGAATGGGATAAACACGGAAGCAGACGCTGCACAGACGTCGAGGAGGAATGCGAATAGTAAGTGTAGGAGGATTTGGATGAAGAAATGCGCGTTCGTCGTTGTTCGTAAGAGGACGTGCATTGGGAGGAGCGTCCGTGTCATTCACGGAAATTCCATGGACGTCATATTCCATCTCACGAGGTGTCCGTTGGGCAAGGTATCTGTTGGAAAGCATGCAGTAGTTGGGGAGACGAGAAGGCAAAGTTTATGAGACATTCCAAGCAAGAGGACAGACGGGCCAGAACTGAAAGCGTTAGTAGTGTCTCGCATATCGGACAGTCGGGCAAGAGTTCCGGAGGCAGGTGTCATTTTCAGTCGGAAGGCGATTTATTTGGTATACATATATTAGTGCACAAGACATCGACACGCAAAGTTAACGAGCGAGGGAGGAAGTCGCTGAGCGAGTCTCAATTGCAAGAAAGGACGAATCGGGTGAAGAGAACCTGAAAGCGTTAGCGGGGTGCGACCGATCGGACGCTGCAGGGGCGTCGAGATACAGATACATGTTCGAGATTTATGTGTCAGCAGCAAACACGGTCCAACACACCGTGTCGAGCGATATTGTGACAGGGAACGACGGTGGAATTCCAATTTTTCGGAGATAGATATATGTATTTTTGCACAAGCAAGGCACATGTGAAGTCAAGGACGGTTACAGCTACTCGTCCACGAGTTTTGGGCGATTTATGGGGTTTAGAGGGGCTTTTTTTTCAGTGACGTCAGCGAGCTATAAGGTTTGGGAGGTCAGCCCTCTGGCGGTCACGTGTGGTCGATTAATTGCTTCGCTCCGCTCGCAATTATGTAATCTTGGGCTGGTGATACGCTTCCCGTAAATTACGCGTATCTTTGTCGGATCGTCAATATGCTGTTTCGTATTGTCCCACACCAATGGCACACAATCCAGGGCCATGCAAGTTCTACAACCAAAAAACAGTTACATGCAAGGCGCTTCCCTCTAGTAAGCTGTTCTGTCTCTAAAAGCTAAAGTCAGACATCACATTCAAGTAAGAAAAGGATCCTTTCGAACCTATTCTCTGCCCGCGGCATGCCTGCGGAGTAAATCTGCCATCTCTCGATGTCCTCCTTGCAGCAATATATGATATGGCGTTTCGCCCGCGCCATTCAACGCAAGTACGTCCGCGCCACGTTCAACTAACAGTTTCACAAGCGCGAGATGTCTGTTGTATGCTGAGAGGTGTAACGGAGTCCACTGATCTTGCTTCCTTGCGTTCACGTTTGCGCCGTGATCAACGAGCACCCGCGCGACCTCGAGGTGTCCGAATCGTGACGCCCTGTGCAGCGGCGTCTGATCGCACATATCACGTGAATTCACCTCCGCGCCCCGCTCAATGAGTAAGCGTACGACTTTGACGTTTCCTTTGTACGCTGCTTTGTGCAACGGAGTCTTGCCACTTGCCTCGCGATCGTTGATATCAATTCCCCGTCCAAGCAACGACTTCACGAGGTCAACGTCCCCCTCTTCCGCGGCAGTGTGCAACGAAGCCATTTCCTTGTCCGTCCCATTTTCATCCGCCGCGTCCTGAATTGTATCCAATGAAGTCGAGCGTATATTGCTTCGAATATTTGCGTCTGCTTTGTGCTCTGAAATGAATTTTGCAACCTCGGATTTGCCATTCTCCGATGCTATTTCAACTGCAGTTTTATTGGCCTTATTGAGCACGTCAACACCAGCACCATGTCGAAGCAACAGCTTTACAAGCCCGAGGTGTCCACTATGCGATGCGGCGTGCAACAGTGTCCAGCCATTACTGTCTGTAATTTGCAAATTCGCTCCGCGGTCGATAAGGAGACGGGTGACCGCAACTTCCCCATTCTTTACTGCTTGATAAAGTGGAGTTTCTTGCTTGTCGTTGAGCACGTCAATACCTGCGCCACGCTGGACCAGCAACTCGGTAACCTTGAGGTGGCCGTTGGTCGATGATAGATGTAATGGCTCCAGAGGTCATTGCGCCGGATGTTCGCATCACCACCATGGTCCAGCAACAGCTGCGCGATGTCAAGATGGCCATATCGAGAGGCGAAGTGTAATGGAGCCGAGCTGTCGTGGTCCTGTGCATTTATGTCCGCCCCTCGCTCGATGAGGAAGTGGGTGACATCGACTATCCGTTGCTCGACGCCAGAGCCAACGGTGTCTCTTGAGCCTCGTTCCGAATATCGACAGGAGCGCCTGTGTCGATCAATACTCGCACGATATCCAGGTGCCCATTTTTCGACGCGATGTGTAGTGGATTCCAACAATTATTATTTCCGTTGATATCTGCGCCACGCTGGATAAGGAAGCGAACGACGTCAATCTTCCCCCTGCGGATGCCAGGAACAATGACGTCATTCCGTCTCCGCTCCGAATGTTGACATCGACCCCAAACTCCAGGAGGAACTTCACGATGTGGAGATGTCCACATGCCGACGCCGTGTGGAATGGTGTCCACCCTTGGTTACCCCGGGCCGACACGGCCGCGCCACTCTCGATCAAGAAGCGCGTGATGTAAAGGAACCCGAACTGGACAGCACGGTCCAGGGGTGTCTCCTCTTTGTCGTTCCGGCTGTCAACATTTGCACCTTGCTCAACCAGTAACTTTATGACGTCGAAGTGCCCATTGTTTGACGCGAGATGCATTGGAGTCCAGTCGTCTACTTTTTGTGCGTTCACATCGGCGCCGTGCTCTATCAAGAGCCGAGCGAGGTCACGATGTCCAAATCGCGATGCATGATGTAGGGGAGTCCAAAGATATGCGTTGCGTGCGTTCACATCGGAGCCACAGTCCAGAAATAGTTCTGCAGCTTCAATGTGACCAGATTGTGTCGCCGTGTGTAATGGAATGAAGCCATCATCGTCCCGGGAATTGATATCCGAGCCTCGATCTATAAGGAAGCGTAAAATGTCAAGATTCCGATTACGACAGGCAACGTGCAACGAGGTTTGTAGAAACATATTCCGAACATCGAGACTTGCACCAGATTCAACTAGAAATTCCACAATGTTGCGATGCCCAGATCGTGCTGCTGCATGCAGTGGAGTCCCGCCTTCATCGTCGGTGACGTTAACCTTCGCGCCACAATTCACGAGGAGTCGCGCAACCTCGAGTGATGATCCCCCCATGACGAGCTGTCCGCCCTGTGATGCGCGGTGGAGCGGGACCCTGCCCACAACGTCACGGGAGTTAGGATCTGCACCGCTTTTGAGAAGTAGCGATGCGATGTTTAAATGACCCTTGACTGAGGCGGCATGTAACGGAGTCGTGTGAGAACCACCCCTGCTATTGACCTCGCTTGAATGGGTACTGAGGTGTTCCGCGAGACCAGAGAAGCCGCACAGAGAGGCATAATAAAGTGGCACTGCCTCAGGCGGCGTCGGGTGTATCGTGGACATGGGCTCTATCCAATGATGATCGATGTCGTATAGCCAAACCCATGTCGCGAATTGTGGTCTTGCAGGATCAAATAGACGCTCCATGACCTCTCGAATGCTGGACGACACGTCCCTAAACTGGGCATGGTCTACCCAGTATCGGGCGGCATAAAGGGCGAGGGGAAAGTGGCCTATGGTATCTCTGTCGATTTTGTCATCGAGTTGGAGGAGGACAGTGAGGCCGGCGTGTGCAAGGATGGTATGCGCAGGTTCGGGGAGAATGTGATAGTATGAAAGATATTCTTCAGCCGTCGCGAGTCGCTCCGATGTGAAGTACTCCTTGACGGAGAAATGAGAGAATTGTGCGACTTGGCGGCCGCCCTTATCGACGATGGATACGAGACTAGAGCATGCGGATAGCACAGCTTCTTCCGCGTTTTCTGGACGCCAAGCTGCGTTAAATGTAGGGGGTGCTACCTTCTCGAACCGAATGGCAAAAATCTCCGCTAGTTCTTCAACACGAAGAGGACGAATAGACACCACGAGACATCGAAAGAGTCGCTGGGCATATTCACGTTTCTCCTCATCAATGCCCAGCAGTATACGGCCATATGTTTCATCCAGCGTCTTTGGCAAGTCATCCAACACGCTCCGAATACTCGCCGGAAAGGTGCGACGCAGTCTGTCAACCTGGCAGACAACCCACCTAAACCTACAGATCACGTAAGCATCTATTGTAAAGCCCAGGACGACAGACGAGATATGAGATGACTTACATGCCATCCGCTTTGTCGGACAGTGTATCAACAACCAAATTCTGGTCCTCCTCTCTCCATCTCCGTATCGTCCTGTCTGAATGGACAACAGACTTGATATACTCGATTATATCCTTCTTTTGCCCAATCTCGTCATGAAGAGAAATTTGGAGAGACGTCAACGGCTCGAGGACTATTCGAATATCCATCTCCGGCCGACTAGCCATACATAGATGTACATTCGGCAGTTCCAAATTAACCAGTTCTTCAATAAACTCCAGGACCTCCTCACGGGCGGACGGCCTCCCTGGGAAATTGGGGCATTCATCGAGAGCGTCGACGATGATATATACTGGGCCTTGCACTGGCAGATTCAGCATGTCCGTCATGCATTCTTTGAGCGAGTCAATATCGGGCTTTCGTGTGCCGCGAATATTGTCCGAGTATAACTTGGAGAGGATGTTGTAACAAGAATCCGATTCGGCAGAAAGTTGAAAAATGAGGGAGGAGAGGAGACCATAGCAATCTTGTTTCTTGACATCCCTGAAATCAAAGTAGTAGTAGGCCATCGCGGCCAATCCGGCTGCATGCATGCGCTCGACGTCCTGAATGATTGCAGATCTAACAGACACTATGAACAACCGTGGAAGGACACCTATAATCATGACATACAGAAGCGTGCTTTTTCCCGCCCCAGCTAATCGATCAACAAGGTATGAGAGCAAGGTACTCGTCGGGGGTTGGAAAAACGTACGTTTCCCATGAATCCACAATAGTGATCCCCTCAATTTCCATTCTGACAACGCATTGCTCTCGAAGAACCATGCTGCGGTCCCTTTATGTCGTGCTCTCCGAACGAAGTTCTGATTCATCGATGGGTCAGGGGGAGAGAGCCAGTGTTGAACCTCCCATCGCAGTTGTTCACCTACAAGATACTGTCGGACTCGGCAACGAAATGTGAAGGAATAACAAACGTTTCGTCTTGTTTATTTCGTTTAACGCTTGGTGAAGAGCAACTACGAACCCAAGTCAGTATGGGTACTACCTGTTTTGCGCGAGACACATACCCAAATCCTGTCGAATACTATCCGTTGACGCCTTTCCGTCTTTGGGAACCGTGCTCAGAAATGTATTCAAGGACAGATACGTAACATTACGTACCTTCCATGACCACCTTTATACTTCCCACAAGACCCTGAACGACACCCAAGGTCTGTGCAACAGTCATCCGAGCCTCTTCTTGGGTCAACCGATCCAATCTTTGGACGATGGTCTCTATCTCGCTCTCCCCAAGTAACTTTTTGGTGAACTTCTCTGTGGCAACATTGAACAACGGGGTATGTATGTAACATTTCACGTACTGAACCGCCCTTCCTTGATTTGTTTCGATGCCAGTGCAAGCACCGAAAGTAACTCAACCATAATTTTGACAATGACCTCGGTCAATATCGGAGTGGGTGGAATCGTCGTATAGATCTCCAGACGCTTGAGGAAGTTCCCCAAGCACTCGAACAGCTCGAGGAGGGCGTCATAGCTCGATGTAACCCCACTGGCAGCCTGGCATACTCTTTCATCACAGGGAACCGGTTGAAAAGGGTATTGAAGGGACATACGGCAAGGAGAATATCGATTCCTGCGAACAAAGCGCTTGCCGGTGGGAAAGGGACCTAACGAAGTCAGTTTAATAAGTCACCCGATCGTAGGTGTGCTCACCTGGCGGACAGCTTCACCTAGAATGCCGGAGAATGCTTGTATAACTTTTACTGCTGGGCTGAGGGAGTTAATCAATCTGCGATTCCCAGCCCGATACTCCTTGAACGCCTTCTCGCGTTCTTGGAGCAATTGGAGGATCGCCTCGGGAGAAGTAGACTGTTCGAGTGCGGCAGCAAACCGATTCTTACTGAGGTCTATTCCAGTTGTTTCGGCATATTTAGCCAAAGCATTGGTGATCAACTGGACGTTGGAAGTGCAGGAGGTTGAGGACATGAAGATTGCGGATGGTTTTGTTCGGAGGAAATGGTGTTGGGGAAAGGGGAGGAAAAGAGTTCAGAGTACGAATTGATGGGAGAGTCCAGGGTGTCGAAGTGGAGCAAGGTTGTGGAGTCAGTGGAGACCCCGAGGTAGGGGATTGACGCGGGTACGGTGACTGGTGACCTGACGCAGGTACAGTACAGGTCCCAGTGACTGGTGGCCTGACACTTAGGCACCATCATGGGCCCAGGCCGAACGCGAAGAAAACGGTACAGTAAGTTACCAAGAACAATATTATACAGCACGGTACTTTAGAATGACAAGCGCCGAGCGGTCGTTCTACGGGATAGGGAATACTTTAAGAGGACGCCGGTCCGGAAAAACACAGTGCTAGTGGCGCCTTTAGTGCCATTAGTGGAGGAACCCGCCCCAGATGGCACATAAGTATTGAAGCTTGAAGACTCTAGTGGAGATAATATGGGTGCAAAGGCGGAAGAACGTCTCGTTGAAGGAAGCGGTCGAAATTTGAAATTGACCCGGACAAAGAACAAACGTGTCGTAAACTGCGGAGAAATTGGGCATGCCCTGTTCCTTTTCTAGTGGGCGCGGAGCACGACGTTGGCTACTGTAACTTACCTGCCCGTTCGCTCGCTCCTTTTCTTTTTCCCCGCTCACCACTTTCACAGAACTCAAAAACGTATCCAGAGCCGATGGAGACAACTCACCACCAGTCACGGCTCGCCACTAATGGTGACTAACCCGTGGCACATCGATAATCAAGCACCAAGGCATCCACCGTAGCGACGCTTCATACAGTAGCATAACGTTCCCCACAATTGTAGGCACGGTCTGGTCACGATAGGAGTCTGCAGAGCGACAGAGTTCTCCCGCCCACCCCCGCAGGTGGCAGGCTCGGCCGAGCCAGAAAGCGCCAGGGGCTTTGCCCGCACTTTACATACATTGTTAAAGCCTCATTATATTACAGTAATACAATTGCGCTGTCCTCACAGCGTCATCATGCTAGTGCTTAACTCTGCGATAGCTGAGCGATAAACGAAGACGTAGTTCCTGAGAGAAGCGATAGTCATGTCTATAAAAGGCCTCGGCCACCTGTGGCCTCCCTATCACCTTTCCTTCGCTGATGGAGTACACAACTGATCCCGAGGCCATCGCGCATTATCTTGCCGCCCGCTCCCGTACAGCCAACTGGGTAGACTCCCTCACCGGCAAGACTCTCATGGGCATCGGTTCTGAAATCGAAGCTGCCGAAGCTTCGCTGCAGTCGATCATTAGTCACCAGTACCATTATCAGACACCCACGTATACCCCCCAACACCCGGAGTGTATTTCCACCCCTTGCCCCGGGCCAGCACTTATAATAACCGTCCTACTCGGCAGGGTACTCTGTTTCCGTTTTGAAAAGCTGATGGGCTGATGCTTTCTTCTTAAGTTTATTCACCTTATCCTGAAGGCTCAGGTTGTCAACCTCAGCCGTCGGGACAACGACATGGTAGCCTTCGCCTTACGCGGGAACTGTACCTGTTCCTGAACCACAACACGGCGATTCCGCTGGTCGCCCACAAGCCTACAATTCCCTCTATCAGACAACGCCTTTGACCGTAGCCACACATTATCAACATGAACGTCGGAGCTCGCATGGCCACTCCCCAGCCACCGGATCATATTGTGATAGTCAGCGGTTGTATCCGGGGGGCCCCAGTTCGGATGCCGGCCGCGGCTCTAACTTTTACACGCCTCAGCCTGGAGTCCAACCCCATCATGGAGACACGATACCATGCTCATATTCCCCGCCCCCGCCCCCGCCCCTTCCTATTCCCTCTCATGTGTATACTAGACCAAAGAAACAGAGCATATAATCAAACCCAAGCGCAAGCGGTTGTGCGGTGCGCCATTACTCACACGCCTCCCTGCGATGATCTGATTGGCTTTCTTTGGCAGTAGACGCTCATATGACAGCAATGCATCCGACGCTGTCATCCTGGCTCAAGAACATGGACAAAATTTCCCATCTTATTGACCGCCTTCAGGAACTTGCCTCTGCCACTCCCTTGGACCTGAGGCGCCAGCTCTACAGGCAGGTAGCCTCGTTGCGCACGGCTTTCAAGAGGCAACAACAGCGGTACTTTGAGTTTCTGCGGCTTACCGAGGAGTACGCCAATCGATATTTGCTCGACATTTCTACCGAGATTGAACTGCAGAGCTCCTTCCTCGACAAGCTAGAGAAGCGATTGGACATGGCAAAGACATTGTATTATCAGGCAGTCGATCTAAGAAAGTCTTACGAATCAGGAACGATGAATATTATGAAGAGTGTTCGCGAGACATGTGAGGCAACCCTCTCGTTATTTCCAGATGTGAGATACTGACACGATGAATATCAGCACTTAAACAGCTACTTCCAGCAGAATCTGACCTGTTTAGGGAGGTAGACTTTGTACTTGGGGAGATTAGTCGATGTTACAAGGAATTGGACAAATTCTGGAAGGAGGAGATATGCAGTGCGGACACGGCATTCCGAACCCGTCGTGTTGATCCTGGTGATGTCGAGCGGTGGCGGAACTTCAAGGCAAGCCTCGAGCAAACAGTTGAGTCCCGGAAGGTATGGTTTCTCTCCATCGCTCTTGACGAAGAACAGACCAGCTCTTTCAGACTAATAAACACGGTGGCAGTATCTGGAATATACTTCATGATAACCGTCCAGGTTGCTCTGTTCGTCCACTCGCCCTTTCACATTTCTATTGTTATTCACCTCACACAGGGAGGTGACCTCCGGGCGATAGCTTCCTCGTTATTCCCTGCTTTGAACACGCTCAAGGGATGCCTGCGGAGAATCCACGAAAGCGCTTCCGTAGAATGCTCGAACATGAGCCTAGTTCCTATCCTTCGAGCCGAGTTGGGACTCGCTCAGAACAACAAGCTGTGTTTTACCTTCTTCCGTCGCTGTGTGGAATTCGGGGAGATGGTCGCCGGATCGTCTGCCGCTCTCATAAACCATCTTGCGTTCTCTCGCGTAAGGGCTTCGACCGGCCTTCTTGAGGGTGCTATGGCCCTTGAGACGGAGGCTCCGGACGTTTCGGCTGAGAATGGCGCGCCATCCCAAGGTCCGTCCTCCGTTCAAGCTAATGTCTGACTCGTGGTATTGACAAAAACTTTTCTACTCACCACTCATAAGGCACGCGGGAGTTCGACTCTAAATATAAACAAGCCGTTTCTCTGCAACAGAAGACGACTATAGGGCTGAACTCTTTGGTCGAGATCGTCTCAAACTGGATGGTGGTCGCGGATAATCTCCCCGACTCGCTCCCAGATGGGTTCAGCCTCAAACGGCTTCGTAATTTGGCAGACACATGGGAAAAAGAAAGGGCTTCCATGCGGATGATGTTGGCGGCTCTGACGGACGATCCGGCTGAACGGTTGCGTTATCGTTGCCTATCATCGACTCCGTCACGTTCCTGCATGTCGCGATTGATGACGAAACTGGTCGGTTTTGTGTGACCTTGTGCATTCGACGTAGTTGTTGC
>WTXE01000261.1:0-36186 GCA_022496225.1 Russula aff. rugulosa BPL654 | reverse complement strand
TACTACATCTAGATAGTAATACAAGTAGCCCAACTGCGTCCATGCACGAAGTTAGTAAGATTAAGAATGGTTCCACGTTTTCCGAAAATCAAAATAGTTCCTGGACGGTGAAGACGTTCCCTATATACTGATGGGATCCACATTAATAGTTGACCGTCACTACCACATATCCATCCTTCATCATTGATCCTGGAGTGATCAGTGAAGTCAACACAATCTGCAGTTTCAACTTTCCCTATTGTAACATTTGACAGTCGAGTCATCCGATCAGTAGAGCCTGATACGACATGCCGGCCGTCTGGCGAGAACGCCACAGACTGGACGGAGTTTGTGTGCCCAGTGAAAGGGCCTACCACTGTCTCTCCCGTCATGGAATTCCACACACGAAATGTTTGATCCTCTGAACCTGAGGCGATGTGCTGGCCATCTGGCGAGAATGCCACAGACAAGACCTCATCTGTGTGTCCGGTGAAAGGGCCTGCCGCCGTCTCTCCCGTCATGGCATTCCACACACGAATGGTATGATCGCGTGAACCTGAGACGATGTGCTGGCCATCTGGCGAGAATGCCACAGACCGGACCTTATCTGTGTGTCCAATGAAAGGGCTGTTGCTCTCTCTCCCGTCATGGCATTCCAAACACGAATTGTTCCATCGCTTGAACCTGAGACGATGTGCTGGCCATCTGGCGAGAACGCCACAGACCAGACAAACCTGTGTGTCCAGTGAAAGGGCTTGCCGTCGTCTCCCCATCATGGCATTCCACACACGAATTGTTTCATCGCCTGAACCTGAGACGATGTGCTGACCATCTGGCGAGAATGCCACAGATTTGACAAGAGATGTGTGTCTGGTGAAAGGGCCTGCCACCGTCTCTCCCGTCATGGAATTCCACACACGAATTGTTTTATCCTCTGAACCTGAGACGATGTGCTGGCCATCTGGCGAGAATGCCACAGAGTTGACCCGGTTTGTGTGTCCAGTAAAAGGGCCTGCCGCCAACTCTCCCGTTATGGCATTCCACACACGAATTGTTTGATCGTCTGAACCTGAGACGATGTGTTGGCCATCTGGAGAAATGCCACAGACCAGACCTTGTGTGTCCAGTGAAAGGGTCCGCCGCCGTCTCTCTCGTCATAACATTCCACACACGAATTGTTCCATCGTCTGAACCTGAGACGACGTGCTGGCCATCTGGCGAGAATGCCACAGACGGGACGGCGTTTGTGTGTCCAGTGAAAGGGCCTGCCACTGTCTCTCCCGTCATGGAATTCCACACACGAATTGTTCGATCATAAGAACCTGAACAATGTGCTTTCCATCTGGCGAGATTGCCACGGACATGATGTCGTTGTGTGTCCAGTGAAGGGGCCTGCCGCCGTCTCTCCCGTCATGGAATTCCACACACGAATTGTTTTATCCTTTGAACCTGAGACGATGTGTTGGCCATCTGGCGAGAATGCCACAGAGTGGACCCGGTTTGTGTGTCCAGTAAAAGGGCCTGCCGCCATCTCTCCCGTTATGGCATTCCACACACGAATTGTTCGATCCTTTGAACCTGAGACGATGTGTTGGCCATCTGGCGAGAATGCCACAGAGAGACCAATCTGTGTGTCCAGTGAAAGGGCCTGCCGCCGTCTCTCCCGTCATGGAATTCCACACACGAATTGTCTATCGCCTGAACCTGAGACGATGTGCTGGCCATCTGGCGAGAATGCCACAGACCAGACCCAACGTGTGTCCAGTGAAAGGGCCTGTCGCCATCTCTCCAGTCATGGCATTCCACACACGAATTGTTCGATCCAAGAACCTGAGACGATGTGCTGCCATCTGGCGAGAATGCCACAAGCAGACCCAATCTGTGTGTCCATGAAAGGCCTGCTGCCGTATCTCCCGTCGTGGCATTCCACACACGAATTGTTCCATCCTCTGAGCCTGAGGCGATATGCTGGCCATCTGGCGAGAATGCAACAGACATGACTTTGACCCCAAAGTTGAAATGTCACTCTTCTGATGGCCAATGAGACAATTGTCCACTTTCACGTGTAGGATTCGAGAAAATGAGGTGCAATATTCGTGGAGACAAGGGAACAGGTCGGTGCAAATGGTAGAGCGGAAAGATAGATATGTGGGGCACTTTTCGCCATGGCATCCCGAAATGCCGTACAAATACAGCGGCGTCATTGACGAATGACCTGAATTTCTCAAGGTCTCTCCGCGAATCCTATTTTAAGCATCGTAATTAGTTATTGTCATTTCTCATCGGACCAGCAGTTGTACTCACACTCTGACCAGACGCCAACCATATATTCAGAGTTGCGATCGCTGATGGAACAAGACGAATATTTCTGGTCAAGCTAAGGGCCTCCAGCCAAAACAGAAATTTCTCCTGAAGAGAGTTTCAACTTTATCAAACAGATCCGTCTTGAAATCATGTGTTTCAAATGACTGCCCCAGAAACGACATGCATATAACAGAGCGGGCGGAATGTGTTGATCAATGCGGGTGTTAAGGTCTTTGACGTCATCGTTGGCGAGATACGACGTTTCAAGTTTGCAAATGTTGAATTTAACGCCATCGCGGGGATCGAGTAGTAGATTGAGACAGGAATGGGCTAATTGGTAGTGGGCATCACGGAGGACGCCGACATAAAAATCGCCGCTCTTGTCTTTATTTGTGAGGAAGTCACGGAATGATGTATGGAGAGGAATGATGGGAAGGTTTTTGTCGGATGAATTGACATTACTTAACAGTGAGCCAAGGCGATGGAGTAATCCAGTAACGGCGGCATCGCTGTGCTCGTTGTCAGAGCGTGTTGTCGCAGAGTAATGAGTGAACGGATAGTGAGGGGTTCTATTGAAGTAATAAGTTGTCCAACAACAGAGCAGAACAGATCCTGTGCTTCTTTGCCCTTGAAGTATCCTCCCAGGACGTCTTTGTATAACTCGTCCAACGGGTCTTGTCCACGGGGATTTGTACTGGGCTCCAGAAGATGTTTGATACATGCTTTCTCGTCAAATTAAAGTCATCGGGAGGGTCTAGGACGAGTTGACAGGCGACCGCTGCCCACTGAAATAATCTCCCTGCGTTTACTGCTAGCGCTTCGACGTAATCTCCGAACTTATCTGAAGGAAGTTTCCCTCGAACAAAGGTGAGAATATCCTTGTCCGTCTCAACAGCCAGCTCGGTGTCATCCATATATTTGACCTTGACTGATGGCGCACTGGAAAGCGCAGATAAGATAGCGTGCTCTGGTCTCGAAGTAATGACGACGCGGAAGTTCGATGGGAGTCTGATGAGATTTTTAGCGAGGAATCCGTGTAATCCAGCTCCACTGCTTGTGTCCCCGCTCTCGTCAAGGGCGTCGATTACGACAAGAATAGGACCAACGATGTGCAAGTCCTTAAGTGGTTCCAGAATGAGGGATTTGAAGAGGGTATCATAGTCATGGGTGCCGCCTCGAAGAGCGCTGTTGTCCTTTACGACGTTTCCGAGCGCGATTTTAAACGAAGGATAACGGTCAGCGAGATCGCGGGCCAGAGTCGTAAAGAGGTGATACGCCTCTCGAACGGATTGTTCCCTCCGAAGAAAGATAAACGACGACGTAAGGCGGTGCATTTTGTCGAACAGTCCTGCGATCTCATGGGCGATCGATGACTTTCCCGTGCCTGCCTGTCCGAAAAGGACGAGACCACGTTCCGAGGCGGGGTTGTTCACCCAATTGATAATGAAATCCAGGAATGCCACGCGTGTTCCGATAAGACAGCCCTTCTCGGGACTAAATCGCGACTTGGATCCGTATGGGATTTCTCTGATTTTTGCGTCGAGTTCTATGACAACTATCGGATCTGTAACCCGGAAGCCATCAAAGATTACCTACCGGCGACTGAAACTTGGCTCGACAGGTGCTGAAGCTGAGTCGATATTTTCGCCACGTCGTCCAGAATTTGGAACGCGGTAATCTGCGTAGAAATGGTAGCCCCGTCCATGAAGGCCGTTCGGCGTTTGACAAGGACGTCAGACAGCTCCTTGATTTTGTCCTCCGGTCCGTCGCCTATATTCTTTAATGTACGCTTCCCTGAAAATAGCATGTTTACAAAATGTCAATGAAGCAGATGAAGACGACGTACAAAATTGCGGTTCCTTTGAATACGATTGGATAAAGTCGCAGCAACTACAAACATCCTGCAGCATGAGAGTAAGGATTCGTGCCTGTTCGGATTCCGGCTTGATCGATTTTAAAGTGTCCTTATGATTTGCAAAGTCAAACGCGTCATGGATGGCTTGGAGCAGGGTTTGGACATTGTCGTCACGTTGATACTGTTCCAGGAGCGTCTACCATCCAGATAAACATGGCATAAGTATCTCGTCTGGAAAATGACAGAAATGGACGTGCCACGGGGATTGCTAAAAGTAAACCGTGCGCCATCTTTGCGAATGAGGAAAGCTGAGTGTGAAAGTTAGCTCAGTCAAAGACATCAAAAGGGTATTCCGCGCACTTCCGCAATTGGGCCCAACGTATCCATCACCCACTTGATCCTCCCGACGGCCCCTTCCCACGTATTCGATCGCTCAATCCGCTCCATGGCTTTATCGGCCCGATCGATAGCAAGACGAGGATTCTTAGCACTTGTGGTCGACACCTCTTCACTACTCTGTGGCTTATTAATGCTAGTTTCAACGGGTTGGTAATGCGACAACGGAAAAGCGTGTTCGTGGGTGGGGAACTGAATGCGTCCCGCTATAGGAGCTTCTTCGGCGGGAGAACCATCATCTACAGTTGGTATACTTGGCGGGCTGTTATACAGGGTCGGAGGTGTAACCTTGACGGTTATGTAAAGTGTGACTGGCTGCGTCGACCGCGCAGCTTCCGCGACGTTGTTCTCGAGGACACAAGGGATATCTGCACGCGAGGTGTTCAAACGATTGAACGAGATGGAATTCTCAAGAAAACGAACCACTTTGAGAGGCCGGGGGTATCGCCATCTCATGAGTCCCTATAAGAATGTCGGGATTTGCAGACCCCCGCTTCGCATAAAGACGAAATGTGATGTGTGAAGACGGTTGTACAAGGCTGAGTGAAACTTTTAGGCATAAAATTGGAGGGAAAGAGGAAGGCCTACAATGGATCCAGGCTCTGGTTCCACTTTGCCATATGTTTCTCGACCCGAACGTCTGTGGTCTTCGCAGTTGTCTCAGCGTTGGATACAGTCACGAAGAGTTTTCTCTCGAGGAAACGATATTTCTTAATATTTGGGGCGTTAACAGCTCGAAGGACTAAGCGAATATTAAAAACCATCGAAGCATCAAGGAATCGATAAGCACGAACCCGTGACTGCAACGCGCGGGTCGGATTGTCCAAGGGACAGTCTTCCGTGAGATTCGGCGATTTGAGTGCTGTCGGGGATGGTTCTCGACTAATATCACTACACAAAAGAAGGGATTGACGTACCCTCGTCCTGCGCCTTCCAATGCTGAAGGACCTGGGCTGAAGTAAAAGGTCACAATTAGAAGAGTCATTAGTCACAGGCAATCAGTAGTTCGCACGCATTCAGGTTATACTCGACATCTCGTTGTGTGGCCATTCTACTTGCTAGAGATCAGTGCGTACTATTGGAGGATAATGTTGTGGGGATAAAGTGAGGGTTCGAGCATCTGAAAGTGCCATGGCCCGGGGTAAATGTGCGCCACCTACTATCTAATCTAGATTCATTCCCAGAGACGTTCCCAGAAGAAGCATCTCTCGGCATGTGACCGGAGAGTGCCGAGCGTAGTCCAGAATCGGAACTGCTTGTTCCCCTTTCCCAGGGACAAGCCTTCGAATAGCCTAAGCACGCTTCCTTGTTTTCCCACCCCCGGGGAACTCGTGACATAACTTACCCCTGTGGAGCTGCCCCAAACCGACGACGGCGATGAGCGCTGAGCGCTGAGCACCGGCACGTCCTCCTCAACTGCCCAATCGCGAGACACAAACACCTCAATATGCCTCAATGTGCGTGGCAGGGTTTGGTCCCGGGCCTTAGACCAGCTCTTCAAAGAGATGTCAGAACCCTATGATTCATGGAGGAAACTCAGGCATACGCGAAGCTCTGCAGTTTACATCGGGATCCGGTTGATTCACCAGTACAGTAGTTACAGCACATGGTAAACCTTGTTCATTGCTCAGTTCATATTAGCTCTGACGCGTGAAACGCCCACCACCCCATTCACCTGTGAACCAGCTTCCCCCGCACACAACATCCTAGTGGCTTAGCGTCACACCACCAACCAGTCATGTACAGTATAGGACACGCCTGGCGTGGCCCCCTTTTGTCCGTAGTTACATGCACCGGAATACACATTCGAAAAAGAGGGTGTCCGAGCCAGGTGGTGGGGTCCAAGGCAGAACGATGAGCCATTTGAGCTGAGCGCAGCATCACACATGGGTAAGGAAAGAAAACGGAAGTACGTCGAGCAACATAGTAGCAACATGCCATACTTTGCTACCTGCGGGAAGTGCATCGACTCGGTGGAGGGAAAGGTTACAAGAGAAACAGAGCAGGGATCAGCAAACTATTTTGTGCGGAGTGATTCCGACTCAAGGGGACTCGGTTACTCGGCAAGCGGAGGCAATGCGGAGGCGTGTGCCTTTTGACTGACGAGCTTTGCATTGTGGTCGTACCAACTGTGTGTCTATCGCTCTCCAAGAGATAACCTCTTGACCCGTCCTCATCGACTGCGCAGCAAAAATTTCCAAAGTTACCACCGTTTCCCTCAGCTCCCCCAACCCCTAATCGCCTCGCGCCGTCTTCCTCTCTGCGATTCCGGCCATCATCCAAACAATGAACGACGGCATTTCGCAAGGTGTCGACAAACAGCTCAAGTTCCTCCGTACTCTCCTCTCCTTCATCACCGACTTCCCCACCATTCACAGCAGGCTACTCCAAAAGTACGTGCTTTCGTTCTGTGTTCTTTCTTCTCTTCCTTGACGGATGGACTGGCCCTCCTTCTGCGTTTCAGGCTGCATGAATCTAACTTAGGACGGCTGTGGTGTCGTCCACAGCGGCGGCAACACTGCGCTAGTTGGTCATATTCGCCGACTAGGTCGTAGAGGAAGATGCCGTATGCTTCTCGCCGATGAGCTTGAATCCATAGCTCTTCCGAACGGGACGACACAAGTGCTCGGTCCCGCTGACCGCGACACATTTCCTATCTTTGAGGAGCTCTATCTGTTTGATAACGGAGAGCATCCGCAATTCACACAACTCGAGTAACTTCACAAGACGTTTGCTCTCGAGCTGATCGAGAGCGTACTACTCACAAACTGCCACCAACGAACTCTTCCGCAAGGTGTGTCCCATTCTTGCCCATCCGAAGCCTATACCAGCAGTTGTCCTCAAATCACTCATGTTCACAGCATTCGAGGTCTTGTTCTTATTACAACATCGCCTCTTCCCCCTGCTCATCAAAACACGCTCCGAGCGCTCCGCTTACCCGCCACCGCTCTGAGACACCCATTTTGTCTTCCTCTTGCTCAAGCAATTCTCCTCCCGGCTCGAGACGGAGGCCGAGCTCATCCCCACTGTATTCACCAAACTCGTTAATGGCGAAGCTGACAATGGTGAGCTTGGACCTGGGTGGATGTGGGCACTCGCGATGGAGATCACGAACAGGTATGACTCCCCTCTGTACCTCATTTCTGGCACACCGGCTTACTGTTGACCGCGCGATCCCCTGTACGCATATATATGTGCAGGCTTTGTAGCGATGCTGAGTCCGCGCACAGTATCAGGCAGCGTTACGATGCCCTGGCAACCGACGGTTGCACCAGCAGCGCCTCTAGTGCACGCGTCTTCACCTCGCTCATATCTGCCTTCAGGCTCCTGGTCACCTCACGTCCCACCCTGCTCGGCGTCTCCGTGCAGATGCATGGTATGGGTGTATCTGGGAGCGACTCTCAATCGCACCTTCATAGCCACCACAGCTCACTGAGCCAGAGAGCGTCGCGGAGATGGTGACGATGGCTGCCAGCGGGACGGGGACGATTGGCACTGGGGCGGGCCTAAGCGTGAAAACTGCAGTAATTAAAGTCCAATGGTGCGTCTCCCGATCAACGGTCTGCCGACAAGCGGTCAACGTTTTCCCATCATTTTCTATTAGCATCGATGAGCTCGACAAGGCAGATGCGCCACTCATCCCGGAGGCGTCCGTACATCTCCTTGGCGTGCAATACCCCGTTTCATTCTCCAACGGCCTCACGGTTATACTTTCCCTCTACAATACCCTCGCAGTCCAAAAAACCACACGCAGGTTACGAGTAAACCGTGCGGGCGGGCCCTCCGCCGGGCCACAAACTCCGACTGCGCGATGCTGAACGCTCTTGCGCCCCTCTCCTTCCTCCTCACCACGAACCTATACGACTCTATTTTCTGTGACGACCTAGGCGCGATGCAGATGCTCGCTTGCGCCGCAGGGTTCCTCGCCTGCCCACCTCACGTGACGCGTTCCTAGGCCGCACTCCCACCACGCGTCGTCACCACGCTCGATGAGCCGCAACAAGCTTCGTCTATGCTGTGCTCCCCCGTCTCATTTGAACGACTCAAGACGGGAAAGTGACGCCAAACTACAGCTGCCAGGACTTAGCCCGCGCCATTAGGTGTACCTACGGGCACTCGTCACTGCTGCGCTTTCCCTGGCCAGAATGCTTGGATTCAAGCTGATTTGCAGCACTCGAGGCGTTCTAAGATGCAGATTACGTTCTCATCACACGCGGTACTGCCACACCTGGCCACGTCCTCGATTATCTCATTACGCAATTAGCCAGGGTCTTACGGCAGGGCTCGCAACTCCCATTAAACGAATCGAACGACGAATACGCAACTACACGGTTAGTCGGCTACGCCGACGCGTCTAACAAGGCCAGATGGCAAGTTTGCCGCATGAAGTGACAAGACTGATAGTGAAAGAATGGGCGTCTCAAAATAACGTTTCTCTGACTCGCGTTTTGATCTATTATCCTCATATGCTCCGATACCTCGAAAGGCAGGATTTTCGCTCTTCTATAATATTCCCTAGTAGATTTATATACTTCTTTAAGATCATGAATCTTCCTGGAGAAGACTCGCTGCGTTGAGCCTCTGTCGGCACTCCTCGGCCGATGCCGTTGTACCCTTGTCAGCTACGTCGAGATTGAAAAGATCCGCGGAAACCTCCCATTCCCAAGGTACGCGCTGCATAATATGATTATTGGTTGTGACCTGTACCTGACTAATCGCGTAGAGTAAAGGAAAAGGAGCTACTATATATACCGCATAAGCTACGGGAACTTCGACTATGGCCAGGGTAGCTCTAGGTGGCTCTCTCAGAAACGCCGTCCAAGTACGCAAAGGGTAGCCTAGTATGCACACAATCACTTTTGTCCCCCGTGGAATTCTCACTGATGTTCCCACAGCCACCTTCCTTCCTTAAGCTGTCAACATCTCTCCTTCCTGCCGATGTCATTGCGGACACCATGAAGCGTTCATCGCACGCCCATGTATTCCATTTCTGCTCACTACTCTGTGAGATGGGATCCGTGCCGTGGAAGGCGCCAACTGCGTAGATCGCGGACCGCCTGGCTGTATTATCTGGCGTACCTGCGGAGTAAGAGAAGAAAGAAATGGAAACTAAGGTAACAGGTCGGATTTACGACCCTAGTAGTGGTAGACGGGGCGCAGGTCACCTCGTATCGTTCGATGCGAAGGAACTGGCGACGTCTGAAGGGAGTCGGGCGTGGGTTTGGCGTGTCGCGATGATCGTGATATAGTTGTTTTCCTTTGTTTTTGGGCAGTAAAGATGTTCCTCTCACGTGCGCTTAAAATTTTAAGATTCTACTCTGTTGTCTGTTGGGATTTCGATCCAGTCTCGATCGTGCATCAACACTCAGAAATGATCGATGAATGCGACAGTAGGTCCTATCCAAGTACCAGGAGAGCTGCTTTGTTTACTTCATTTATTAAAATGCCACGTAGGGGTGCCCCAAAATATACAGTATGTTTCAAGGAGGATTATAGTAATATCATACAACTGAAAGTCACGGTACATCATGCATCAGGATTGACTTCACTGCCACCAGAATTGATGGCTTTGGCTTAGCTCAGACGTAGCTTACCCAACTGAGGCCAAATTACACAAAAATGGCGCCGATTCCCCTCAACTCACAGTCGATTTTGATCCATCATGATTCAAGCATTCAAGGCGTGCAAGTGTCCGAGTGAGGAAACTACGTAATGATGAAATCCACGCATGCTCGCCCCTGCCTGTTGCACCCCCACCGCGCCCTGCCATGCAGTAAATCACGGTCCTGGGTGACTCGGTGACAAAGTACAATAACTTGAAAAGCATCGGCGTTGAAATTTGACAGTTCGAGCTTTTCAGGTTCGTGCTCGGCCAATTTACTGGTTGGCATGCAATAAGTTTTGCCGTTGTCGCTGGGTTGGACGCTCTCCGTCAGATGACTACAGTATCGAAGGCGAACAGGTGTAAGGTGGTCGACTTGGCTGCACACGCAACAAGCGCCCCTACTGAACTCTGAGTCGTCCGGGGCACCCATGCTTCGATCTTCCCTTCTTCGTGTCGGTTGTCTCTCGCCCAGGATCGCAGGATTCGGAGTGGTCGGCCCAGGCGAAGGTAGTCGTTCCTGTCTGTTAGACTCGTGTTATAGACTCTATTTCTCCTTACTAGTTCAAGTTCTCCTCATGATTCTCTTCTCATTTGTCTAGTTACGGTGCAATATCTCCCTTTTCGCCCTCTCATTAGTCCTGCTCGTCGTCCTGGACGTCGTGCCTTACGATTTACTGCCTCCATGACTCGTTTATCGACCTTCGCGTACGACTTAGGCATGTTACGGTACACATCTCGTGATCACGTGACTTGGGCCACACGATTACGCGTCGTGCCCTGCTACTTTTTGATCGTCCTCCTCCTCCTTCTATTTTTCTAGCACGTTCCCCTTCGTATAGCCTCTTATAGTCTTATGTATAGTTTTGGCATGTACTTAAGCTCATCGTTCACCGGCTCGAATGTTCAGTTCAGTTCAGCTCTCTTCATCCTTTTCCCTTGTGTGCGGAGTCGTCTCAGCGCTCGTTTTCTCTTCCTCTACGCCTCGACTGTTCGACCAAGCGCGCTCCCCGTTTTGAGCTACCGTGCTGCGGTAAGCGCCTTGCGAACGTCTCTACGCTAACATCCCGTTCCCTCTCTAGCTCTATTAGTCTCATTCCGCTACGAACTCACCAGCGCTCCCTCACGCGCTACACAGGTGAGCGAGGAAACAACATCCATACTAGAGAGAGCTCAAACAAATATACTGTATGCCGTCCGGAGGTGCCCGGGCCGGCAAAATGCGTGAAGAAAAAATATTATCGAAAAAATATTATCACAAGATCATTTGCCAGCATCTGTCCCACAACCACGATCCCAATAACATTTGCGGCCGGTAAAAACAATCACCATCATGGAGAGCAAGCGTCTAGGTCTGCTCAGCAAGGATGACGAGGAAAGAAAGGACCTGGCCAGCGCGGAGGCGGCCACAACAGTGGAAACGTGAAGTGCTTGCAGAGACCATCACCAGAATGATCTGCTCCCCGCCGCCAGGCTGGCTACGCGATGACATTAGAAACGACGGACGTTCTATCGCTGTGACATAATTCACGTTCACCATCCTCGCACTGACTAACCGTAGAAACCGCTCGTGGCATCTGCACCGCCAGGATCTCAGGGGAAGTCGAATTGATCAATAAGGAACTCTGTCGTGGCCTGGATGATCGTTACTTCTCGCATGCTACCCAGGTACCCCTCGTCAACGTGTTATGTGACGTATGGCTGACCCATTTTGTCTCTACTCCAACAGGTACACTCTGCCCTACGAATTACTTATTTCCCAGGACGTTGACTCGCTCACTATCTTGGGGAAAACGATACAAGTCATTCATGCAAAGACAGCGTCGGACCATAATTGTGTGCTTAACGTCCTTAGCATAAGTCTTGCATACCAGATTTATCGAATAGCTAAAGCAGGGCGTATTTATTGGCATATAGTTCCATACGATGCATTAGGATGATCGATAAAAATCGTAGATTATATCGTACAAGGATCTAGGCATTAATACAAGTACCCCAACTGCGTCCATGCACGAAATCAGAAAGATTAAGAATAGTTTCACGTTTGCCGGAAATCCAAATGGTACTCGGACGGCGAAGATATTTCCTATATACTGATGGGATCCACATTAATAGCTCACCTTTAATACCACATATCCATCCCTCGTCATTGATTATGGAGTGATCAAGAAGGTCAACATCATTTGTAGTTTCTGTTTTCGCATCGTAACATTTGACAGTCGAATCGTCTGATCGGCGGAACCTGATACGATGTGCTGGCCATCTGGAGAGAATGCCACAGACCAGACCAATGTGTGTGTCCAGTAAAGGGGCCTGCTGCTGTCTCTCCCGTCATGGCATCCCACACACGAACTGTTCGATCGCCTGAACCTGAGACGATGTGTTGGCCATCTGGCGAGAATGCCACAGACCAGACCAACCCGGTATGTCCTGTGAAGGGGCCGGCCGCTGTCTCTCCCGTCGAGGCATTCCACACACGAATTGTTCGATCCTCTGCACCTGAGACGATGCGCTGGCCATCTGGCGAAAATGCCACAGACCAGACACCATGTGTGTGTCCAGTGAAAGGGCCTGCCATTGTCTCTCCCGTCATGGCATTCCAAATGCGAATTGTTTGATCCTTTGAACCTGAGACGATGTGTTGGCCACCTGGCGAGAATGCCACAGACCGGACCTCATCCGTGTGTCCAGTAAAAGGGCTTGCCGTCGTCTCTCCCGTCAAGGCATTCCACACACGAATTGTTTGATCCTTTGAACCTGAGACGATGTGTTGGCCATCAGGCGAGAATGCTACAGACCAGACCCAATCTCTGTGTTCAGTGAAAGGGCCTGCCGCCGTCTCTCCGGTCATGGCATTCCACACACGAATTGTTCGATCGTCTGAACCTGAGACGACGTACTTGCCATCTGGCGAGAATGCCACAGAGTTGACCTCTTTTGTGTGTCCAGTGAAAGGCCCTGCCGCCGTCTCTCCCGTCGTGGCATTCCAAACACGAATTGTTTTATCTTCTGAACCTGAGACGACGTGTTGTCCATCTGGCGAGAATGCCACAGACGAGACCAAACTTGTGTGTTCAGTGAAAGGGCCCGTCTCTCTCGTCGTGGAATTCCACACACGAATTGTCTCATCGGAGGAACCTGAGGCGATGTGCTGGCTATCTGGCGAAAATGCCACAGACCAAACCCCATTTGTGTGTCCAGTAAAAGGGCCTGCGGCTGTCTTTCCCGTCATGACATTCCACACACGAATTGTTTGATCCTCTGAACCTGAGACGATGTGTTGGCCGTCTGGCGAGAATGCCACAGAGTTGACCTCTTCTGTGTGTCCAGTAAAGGGGCCTGCTGCTGTCTCTCCAGTCATGGCATCCCACACACGAATTGTTCGATCGCCAGAACCCGAGACGATGTGCTGGCCATCTGGCGAGAATGCCACAGACCAGACCGAACTTGTGTGTCCAGTGAAAGGGCCTGCCGCCGTCTCTCCCGTCATGGCATTCCACAAACGAATTGCTCCATCGGAGGAACCTGAGACGATGTGCTGGCCATCCGGCGAGAATGCCACAGAGCAGACCAAACTTGCGTGTCCAGTGAAAGGGCCTGCCGCCGTCTCTCCCGTCACGGCATTCCACACACAAATTGTTTGATCCGCTGAACCTGAGACGATGTGTTGGCCATCTGGCGAGAATGACACAGACTGGACACAATCTCTGTGTCCTGTGAAAGGACCTGCTGCTGTCTCTCCCGTCATGGCATTCCACACACGAATTGTTTTATCCCAAGAACCTGAGACGATGTACTGGCCATCTGGCGAGAATGCCACAGAGTTGACCCCATTTGTGTGTCCAGTAAAAGGCCTGCCGCTGCATCTCCCGTCGTGGCATTCCAAACACGAATTGTTCCATCCTCTGAGGCTGAGGCGATGTGCTGGCCATCCGGCGAGAATGCGACAGATGTGACTGTGGCCCCAAAGTTTGAAATCGCCATTTCTTCTGATGGCCAATGAGACAATTGTCCACGTTCGACGTGTAGGATTCGAGAAAATGAGGTGGAATATTGCGTGGAGACAAGGGAACAGGTCGGTGCAAATGGTAGAGCGGAAAGATAGATATGTGGGGCACTTTTTGCCATGGGACCCCAAAATGCCGTACAAATACAGTGGCGTCATTGACGAATGACCTGAATTCATCAATCTCTCTCCGCGAATCCTATTGTGAGTATTGTAATTAGTTATTGCATTTCTCATCGGACCAGCAGTTATACTCACACTCTGACCAGACGCCAACCACATATTCAGAGTTGCGATCGCTGATGGAACGAGACCAATATTTCTCGTCAAGCTAAGGCCTCCAGCCAAAACAGGAATTTCTCCTTGAAGAGTGTTTCAACTTTATCAAAGAGATCCGTCTTGAAATCAGTGTGTTTCAAATGACGCCCCAGAAACGACAGGCATATAACAGAGCGGCGGAATGTGTTGATCAATGCGGGTGTTAAGATCTTCGACGTCATCGTTGGCGAGATACGACGTTTCGAGTTTGCAGATGTTGAATTTGAGGCCATCGAGGGGATCGAGTAGTAGATTGAGACAGGAATGGGCAATTATGGTGAGATCACGGACACCGATATAAAATCGCCGCTCTTGTCTTCATTTGTGAGGAAGTCACGGAATGATGTATGGAGAGGAATAATGGGAAGGTTTTTGTCGGATGAATTGACATTACTTAACAATGAGCCGAGGCGACTGAGTATTCCAGTAACGGCGGCATCACTGTCCTGTCGTAAGAGGCGTGTTGTCGCAGAGGATGAGTGAACGGATAGTGAGGGGTTCGATTGAAGTAATCAAGTTGTCCAACAACAGAGCGGAAGAGATCCCGTGCTTCTCGTCTTTGAAGTACCCTTCCAGGACTTCTTGTATAACTCGTCCAACAGGTCTTGTCCATGGCGATTTGTACTGGGCTCCAGAAGATGTTTGATACACTTTCTTACTATAACCAAGCGCGCGGGAGGATCTAGGATGAGTTGACTGGCGACTGCTGCCCACTGAAACAATCCCTCTGCCTTTACGCCAGCGCTTCGACGTAATGCCTGAACTCATTCGAAGGGAGTTTCTGCCGAAAAAAGGCGAGAATGTCCTGATGCGTCTCAGCAGCCAGCTCGGTATCATCCATGTATTTGATATTGATGATTGCGCTTCACGAGCGCAGACACAATGGCGTGCTCTGGTCTCGAAGTGATGACCACGCGGAAGTTCGATGGGAGTCTGATGAGATTTTTAGCGAGAAATCGTGTAAACCAATTCCACTGCTTGTGTCCCCACTCTCGTCGAGGCCATCGATTACGACAAGAATAGGCCGACGATGTGCAGGTCCTTAAGTGGTTCCAGGATGAGGGATTGAACAGGGTATCATAGTCATGGGTGCCGCTCGAAGAGCATGTTGTCCTTTACGACGTTTCCGAGCGCGATTTTAAACGAAGGATAGCGGTCGGCGAGATCGCGAGCAAGAGTCGTAAACAGGTGATACGCTTCTCGAACGGATTGTTCCCTCCGAAGAAAGATAAATGATGACGTAAGGCGGTGCATTTTGTCGAACAGTCGTGCGATCTCATGGGCGATCGATGACTTTCCCGTGCCTGCTTGTCCGAAAAGACGAGACCACGTTCCGAGGCCGGATTGTTCACCCAATTGATAATGAAGTCCAGGAATGCCACGCGTGTTCCCATAAGACAGCCCTTTCGGGACTAAATCGCGACTTGGATCCGTATGGGATTTCTCTGATTTTTGCATGAGTTCTATGACGATTATCGGACCAGTAACCCGAAGCCATCAAAGACTACCTACCGACTCTGAAACTTGGCTTGACAGGTGCTGAAGTTGAGTCGATATTTTCGCCACGTCGTCCAGAATTTGGAACGCGTAATCTGCGTAGAGATGGTAGCCCCGTCCAAGAAGGCCGTTCGGCGTTTGACAAGGACATCGGACACTCCTTGATTTTGTCCTCCGGTCCGTCGCCTATATTCTTTAATGTACGCTTCCCTGAAAATAGCATGTTTACAAAAGCCAACGAAGCAGATGAAGATGACGTACAGAACTGCGAGTCCTTCGCATACGATTGGATAAAGTCGCAGCAACTACCAACATCCTGCAGCATGAGAGTAAGAATTCGTGCCTGTTCAGATTCCGGCTTGATGGATTTTAAAGTGTCCTCATGATTTGCAAAATCAAACGCGTCATGCACGGCTTGGAGCAGGGTGTGGACATTGTCGTCACGTTGATACTGTTCAGGAGGTCTACATCCAGACGAATATAGCATAGCATCTCGTTCGGAAATGACAGAAATGAACGTGCCTGGGGATTGCTAAAGTAAACCGTGCGCCATCTTTGCGAGTGGGGAAAGCTGAGTGTGGAAGTTAGCTCAGCCAAGGACATCAAAAGGAATTACGCTCACTTCCGCAATTGGGCTCAACGTATCCATCACCCACTTGATCCTTCCGACGGCCTTCCCATGTATTCGATCGTCAATTGGGACAATCCGGTTCATGGCTTATCGGCCCATGGAGGCAAGAAAGATTCTTGTACTAGTAGGGTGACATCTCTTCCCGACCTGTGCATAGTATTGCCAGTTTCGACGGTTGTGATGCGACGAGGGTAAAAAATGTTCGGGTGGGGGATTGAATGCGTCCCGGTATAGTAGCTGTTCGGCGGGAGAACGTCATCTTCGGTCGGTATACTTGGGGCTGTTGTCCAGGTTCGGAGGTGTAATGTTGACCGTTATGTACAGTGTGACGGCTGCGTCGACCGCGCAGCTCCCCATATGCCATTCCGAGGACACAAGGGATATCTGCACGCGAGATGTTCAGTTGATTGAACAAAGGGAATTACAACAAAACGAACCACTTTGAGAGGCTGGGGTATCGGCATCTCATGGGTCCCTATAAGGATGTCGGGATGTGCAGACCCTTCGCATAAAGACGAAGTGTGAGTCGTGAAGACGGTCGTACAAGACTGAATGGAACTTAGCCATAAAATTGGAGGAAAAGGAAACCTACAATGAATCCAGGTCTGGTTCCACTTGCCATCTGTCCATCAACCGGAACGTCTGTGGTCTTCGCCGTTTTCTCGGGTTGGATACAGTAACGAAAAGGTTCCTCTTGAGAAACGATATTTCTTGACAATTGGGACATTAACGGCGCGGAGGACTAAGCAAGGATTAAAAACTATCGAGGCATCAAGGAATTGAGATTTATTGATAAACACGAACCTGTCACCTCAATGCGTTGTTTGGTTAGTGTCCCGTACGATTCGGCGATTTGAGCACTGTCCGAGGATGGTTCTTGAGCAATATCACTACACAAAAGAAGGGATTGACACACCCTCGCGCTGCGCTTTGCGATGTCGAGGGACCTGGGCTGGAGTGACGGCCGAGGTTGCGATTAGAACTGTGATTAGTCAGCTGCCATCTACTACTAGTACAGTAGTACGCACGCATTCAGGAAGACTTGGTTATACTCAACATCTCGTTGGTGGCCATTCTACTAGCTATGGAAGAGGTATTACTGGAGGAACTGGAGGAGAATGTTATGGGGATAAAAGTGAGGGCTCGAGCGTTGAAAGTGGGTGAACACGTGGTACGTCGTTATCGTAATATCTAGATTCATTCCCGACGCTGTGGAGAAACATTCTCGGCATAAGTTATGATCGGTCGTGCCGAGCGTAGTGCCAATAGCTGTATAAGCTTCACTTCCACTGGCGAATACAAACGCACGCTTCCTAGAAAGCTCCTCCTGTTGAGAAATGCGTGAGCCGGGCCAACAGGTCCGCGGACCGGATCAGTGATCCGCGTCTCGGATGTCCGGTGATCTGAGGATCACATACGTAGATACAGTATATGTACGCGTTTCATGTATGATCAGAGACAATCTACAATATATTTCTCACTGATATGAGATGATGGCCAGTCATATATTAGATGATGGCCAGCACATGATGTACGGTCGTTACAGTATATAACTAGTGTACTTACAGAGCGATCTCTTCAGTCTGTTAGACACGACTGAAGTGAGTGCCCTTATCCTATCTTATCACGCTCCTTACGATACTTATCTTATCATGTTATTACTATAGCGCTATCTATCTAGGTACAGTGCTATCTAGGTACAGTGCTATCTAATACAGTCTGTTAGACACGACTGAACGCTATCTATCTAGCGGTTCCCATCTTATCTTTCAACACCTCCACCCAATCCCCGAAGAGTTCGTGGCATGCAATGACCAGCTCATTGAGAAGCCGCTGCTCTGCGTTGGAAGAGGAAACTCAAGCATGTGCGAAGCACCGCGGTTTGGATCGGGACCCAGGATGATTTTCTGTAAGTCACATTGTAAACCTCTTGGTCGATATCCGCTCCAACACGTGAAGACCCCATTCAACAGACTCCCACACGCACAACGTCCTAGTGGTTTAGAGTCACACCAACCACTCGTACATAGAACGCCCACTGCCCTTTGTCTGTAGTTACATACGCGCGGAATACAATTCATAAAAATGGGTATCCGAGCCAGGTGGCGATAGGGTCCAAGGCAGAACAGTAAGCCATTCGAGCTGAGCATAATGTCAGGCATTATGCATTATGCCTGGGTAAGGAAACTAAATAGAAGTACGCACGTACTGTAGTCCCTCAAAATGCCATGTTCCGCATTCTGCGGAGGAATCTGCCTCAGGCGGCGTGACTCGGCGGTAACAACGGAGCGAAGTTTGGTACCTGCGGGAAGTGGGTCGACTCGGTGGAGAGAAGACCTACACAGAGCAGCGATCAGCAAACTATTTCTGTACGAAGGGGAACCGGGTCATTCGGAGCGGGACAATAGAAGCGGAGCGTGCGCCTTGGCTCAGACAAGCATCGCATCGTGCCACTTGTGCGTCTGCGTCTATCGCAGTATCGCTATCCAAGATGACCTCTTGTCCCGTCTTCATGGACTGCACAACGAAAATTGCCAAACTAACAGACTAACAGTATCACCATTGCCCTCAGCTCCCTCCAACGCCTCATCGCCTCGCGCCGTCTTCCTCTCTGCGATCCCGGCCATCATCCAAACAATGAACGACGGCATTTTGCAAGGTGTCGAAGAACAGCTCAAGATCCTCCAGACTCTGCTCTCCTTCATCAGCCTCATCACCGACTTCCCCATCATTCACGGCAAACTATTCGGTTTGCATGAATCTACGGCGACACTGCACTAATTGGCCATGTTCATCATTGACAAGGTCGTACAAGAAGATCACCGCATGCTGCTCGCAAATGAGCTTGAATCGATAACCCTTCAGGACACGACGACACAAGTTCTCTGTCCCGCCTCCCACGTTGCTGTCTTCGAGGACTTCTGTCTGTTGGGTAGTACCGGAGAGCGTCCGCAATTACAACTCGAGTACCTCCTCAAAACCTTTGCTCTCGAGCTGATCGAAGAGCGACCAACTACCACCAGTTCTTCCGTAAGGTGTGTTTCTCCTCCCCTTTACTCATCCAAGACCTGTATGCGAGCAGTTTTCCTCAATGCACTCTCATGTTCATAGTATTCCGAGCCCTTACCCATATTGCAACACCACCTCTTCCCTCCCCTTGCTCTTCAAAACGCCCTCCGAGTGCTCCGCTTTCCGCTTACCCTCCGCGGCACCTGTGTTTTCCTCTTGCTCAAGCGATTCTCCTCCGAGTTCGAGACGGAGGCCGAAGTCATCCTCACGCTACTCCTCGAACTCATTCATGACGAGACTGACGCCAGTGAGCGTTGACCTGGATGGATGAGGGTGCTCGCGATGGAGATCATGCGCGGGTAAGACTCCCCTCTATGCCTCATTTCTGACACAATGGCTTACTGATGACCACGCGATACGTACAGTATATGTACGTGCAGGGTTTGTAGCGATGCCGAGTTCATGCGTAGCGCCTGGTAGCGTTACGATGCCTTGGCAACCGACGGTGACACCAGCCCTTTTCCATCGCACGCCCGTTCACCCTCCTCATATTCGCCCTCAAGCGCCTGGTCACCTCACGTCCTGACGGCGCCTGCCCTGCTCCGTGTCTCCTCACAGATGTACTGTGGGTGTACCTGCGAGTGACTCTCGATCGCACCTTCGTAGTCAACACAGCTCGGGCAGCGTCGCGGAGATGGTAGCGATGGCGACGGTGTCGAACGTCGTTGGGATTACTTATACTGAGGCTGGCCAGCGTGCAAACTGCAATGAAGTGCAATGATGCGTCTCCCCGATCAGTATTCTGCCTACAGGCTGCCAACTCTTTCCTCGTCGTTGTCTTCTTTCTGTTGGCATCAATCAGCTCGACAAGGCAGATGCGCCACTCATCCCGCAGGAGGACATATGTCTCTGACGGCCTGGCATACATTCCTTTTTCCATGCCCCCGGTCTAAATATCCCCCGCGGGTTCAACCACACAGTGACAGGCCCACTTGACCTACCATGCTGCCCGAAACGGCGGCCGGCAGGGGCAGCAACTCAACTTTGGGTGTTCCCGGCGCCCATTTGTTGCTGGAAAATCTGATTATTATTCTTGGTGATCATATCTTTCTGTTACTTCTTCACCATGGCATCTCCATAGCGGCAATCTATGTATTTCTCCACATAAGTCTCCGCCACGAATGAGAAGTTGATTAGCGACAAATCACCTTTTCTTGCCGCTCGGTGCAAGGAGTGGGCTTGGAACGGAACGGACGTCCGCGTCGGAGCGCCCACCGTCACGTGTTGTTGATGATATCGTTTCTTCTCTTTTCTCCTTTTCTTCTCGTTGGTCACTTGTTCTCATCGCCTCGCGCTCGACACAATACACCCTTCAAGCCGTGGCGCAAGACACAACGTCGCTACCACGCGGCAGCTGTACGCTCCCTTTTCATCCCATTTTAGACTTTATGTAACCACCTCCGAGATCGCCGACACTAGACATATGCTCATGTATATAAGACGGCCCTCCTACTTGTCGAGGGTATCGATCTATCTATCCGATCATGGAATCAACACATCTAATCCTATCGTTTTGACTTTCTATCCTCTCATCACTCGTTAGCGTGCCTTTCAGTTCTCGGTGATCGTCCAGTGGAACCGCCGTCTACACGATCTCGGACGAGAAACCCTCTCGTTTTCCCTTCACACACACTTCCCCTATTTGGACGACTCTTCCACACTCGCAGCACCCATCATATCTATATCGGACAAAATGAAAAACACGACAGGTGACGGAACGGACTTCTGCGTGCCCGCGCCCTTGATCATTTTTTCTTCTCTTTTTCTTCTCCTCGCAGTATCTCGCGTCCTCTTTATCTCCTCATCCTCGACACAAGACACCCTTCAAGATGCGACACAAGACGAAATTGATACGCATCCAAATCACAGCCTTTTCTGCCCTCACCGCCCCTCTCCTTCACCCCTCTCGTCTCGTGCCCTCGGGCAATGCTTATCGAACACGCGGCAGCCGTACGCTCACTCCTTTACCTCATTTTTGGTTTCCCTTTATATACTTACACCGCTTCTATTTGTTCCCCATCACCCGAAAATCCCAAGTCGCCGTTACTATACGAAACTTAGCAAAGTACTAAAGTAACACGCATGTATTTGAGGCCTCCTACTCGTTGAGGAGAGCATTACTATCGCGTCAATCAAGAGTTCTCTTCCTTTCCTTTACCCACCATTGTGCCTCTGTAATCGTCCGCGGAACAGCTGTCCGCGTGATCTCGGCCGATCTCTCTCGCGTCTGCCTTTCTAAGCGGACTTTTTCCTTGCCCCTTGTTTCTCTCTCACACACTTCTCTGCTTGGACGACGTCTTACCCTCGCAGCCACCATCACAGTTTCACAAGAATTAAAATCTTCCTGGACTACTGAATATGATATATACATCCCACCACTACAGTTTCTTGACCGTGAAACAAACAAAAAGTTGAGAGAAACTTAGTAGCTCTGCAGCTTCGAGACCCATCCTCCTGCACCTCAAGGTCCGGAATTTTTGTATGCCCATAAAGCAGATCGGCGCTGAGCCAATCATTACCCTCCTGCGAAGTAAATGGGGGCAGAAGCAGCAGGAGCCTTGTGGCGGAGATGGATATTTGTGGATGTCGAGGGAAGAATTTGTACACCGGCCAGCGAGAGGGTCATTTGGTGTACCACGACACCGAGGCCGAGGCCCAAGTGGACAACGCACTCAAAGCGGTGCCATGACTAGCGATATGAAAGACAGAGAGTACGCGGACTGTAGTACTTGCGCCATCTTGAAGTGTGTCATTCCTGGCCGCTGTCCTGAGACCAGGAGGGGAGTGGACGAGCATGGGAGGAGACTATACCCATTTCGTGCAAGAACCAGTTTTAGAGAGACAATTTGGCCTGAGGACGATTTGGCCGGTGTGAGGGAGGACGCGATTAAGGACGGCGCTGAAAAAGTGCGCACACGTCACGTGATATCACAGCCATTGCATGCGCCGCGCCGCGCTTTATGTGGAGTGGCAGGGGAGCATATCTTAAGTTAGTTTGCGCCGGACGATAGACGCGATTGGATTTTACAGTGCGTTCGTTCGTCATGGGCTGAATGCTTTGCTATCTCGATTCCGCGGTTGACTGGTTGACTGCCCGTGTCGCAGGATAAGGCACATCACACGTCTTGCCGACTTTGTTCGTTGAACGCCTAGAATAACCAGAAAAGTGCCACAGGTGCTGCTAACAAGCATCGGGGGTGTAGCAAAGGGGGTGCTGCGAGAAAAAGGACCCCGTCAGAAGAGAATAGGCTCATGATGGACAAACATCGAACGTTGACCGGCTGACCCATCATCCGAGCGTTACACCTTTCCTATTCCCTCCCCGCACCACGAGAGCTCTTACCGAACCGCTCATAGCCGACACCCTCTAAGAGAGACCTGTCCGTGTGTGGCCACCACAGCCCCAGGGCGAGGCACGAGACGGACAAGACGGGTGCGGGGAGACGTGAAGGAAAAGGGAGAGAAGACGGCGAGGGCGTCGCGGCAGTAGTTCAACGAGATCGATACTGAAATATGAGGGGGAAAGGGCGAGACGAGAGAGGCCGAGGAGGCGTTCGCAACGGCAAGGTTAAGCACAAGGAAGCGAGGAGACAATGACGAAGGTTGATGAGAGCGAGACTCACGCGAAGAATTACGAATAAAGACGTACCGAGAATTAAAATCGGTGCCCTCGTTGACACGCAGGAAGGCTGCTTCGATACAAGCTGTGTGCCTACGAGTGGAGTCCGAACGTGTTACGAGAAGGGGAGGCGGTGGTGGTGTTGACGGAAATACCAAAAAGGAGTGGGTGAGCACATTATCTCTGTGCAGAACGTGGAGAAAACTGCAAGGAGAACTTGTTAGCGTGTTGTAAGAGACTGAGAATAAATGGTGGGGAGGTGCATAGTGCGGCCTACTGTTGCCATGTAGGACGGCTAGGCCAACGAACGTTTCTTGAAGGCAAGGGAGAAGAGAACAAGATGGATGGAAAAATACAGTAGCGAAGTCGAACGAGTCACTTCATGAATTGTTTCTTCTCGGACGGTGGAGGTGGCTTTGCCCAGTACTGTATGGGTTCCGCATTCCGGGGAGGAATCCGCCTTGGTCGAAACAACGTGCCGAAGTTTGGTACCTGCGGGAAGTGCGTCGACTCGGTGGTGAGAAAGGCTACAAGAGAAACAGAGCAGGGATCAGCAAACTATCTTTGTGCGGAGTGATTGAAGAGGGAACTCGGTTGGAGGCGGGCAAGCGGAGGCGTCACAGGCGTGCGCCTTTTGGCTCAGACAAGCATCGCGTCGCGGTCGTAGCAATTGTGTCCCTCCTGCCCCGTCTTCATCGACTGCGCAACAAAAATTGCCAATGTTCTCGCCATTGCCCTCAGCTCCCTCCAACGGCTCCCTCCAACACCTCATCGCCTCGCGCCATCTTCCTCTCTACGATCCTGGCCATCATCCAAATGATGAACGACGGCATTTCGCAAGGTGTCGACATACGGCTCAAGATCCTCCAGACTCTCCTCTTCGTCATCACCAACTTCCCCACCATTAACGGTAGACAACTCGCAAACGTACGTGCTTTCGTTATGTACTCCCTCTTCTCTTCCTCGACGGATGGCCCTCCTTCTGCATTTCAGGTTGCATGAATCCAGGACGGCTTTAGTGTCGTCCACGGTGACTGCGACAGTTGCGCCAATTGGTCATGTTCGTCGTCGACAAGGTCGTACAAGATCACCGCCTGCTCCTCGCAAATGAGCTTGAATCCATAACGCTTCCGGACACGATGACACAGGCGCTCCGTCCCGCCGCCTGCGACGCGTCGCTATCTTCGAGGACCTCTGTCTGTGGTAACGGAGAGCGCCCGCAATTCTACAACTAGAGTACCTAGACCTTTGCTCTCGAGCTGATCGAGAGCGTACTCACGAACTACCACCAGTGTGTCTCTCTTCCCCTTTACCCATCTGAGACCCGTATGCTTGCAGTTGTCCTCAAGCCACTCTCATATTCACAGCATCCGAGCTCTTATCCGTATTGCAACACCTCTGGCCACCTCTTCCCTCCCCTTACTCCTCAAAACGCCGTCCGAGCGATCCGCCTTCCCGCTTGCCCTCCGCGGCACCTGAGCTGTCTTCCTCCTGCTCAAGCAACTGTCCTCTAAGCTCAAGACAGGCAGGCCGAAACCATCCTCACGCTACTCATCAAACTCATTCATGACGAGACTGACACCGGTGAGCCTAGGTGGATGAGGGTGCTCGCGATGGAGATCATGTGCGGGTAGGTTCCCTCTATCATTCTGGCACTGACTTACTGGTGATCACGTGATACGTATATATACGCGCAGGCTTTGTAGCGATCTTTGTAGCGATGCCGAGTTCATGCGCAGCGTCTGGCAGCGTTTCGATGCCTTGGCAACCGACAGCGACACCAGGAGCGCTTCCAGCGCACGCGCCGTCGTCGCGCCTTCACCCTCTTCATATCCACCTGCCCTCAAGCACCTGGTCACCTCACGTCCTGCCCTGTTCCGCGTCTCCGCACAGATGTACAGTATGGGTGTACCTTCGAGCGACTCTCAATCGCACTCGTAGCCACCACAGCTCGGGCAGCGTCGCGGAGATGGTGGTGACGGCTGTCAGCACGACGGTGTCGAACGTCGTTGGGATGCCTGACACTGAGGCTGGCCTGAGCGTGCAAACTGCAGCGATGAAAGTGCAATGGTGCGTCTCCCCGATCAACGTTCTGTTGACAGGCTGACAATTCCTCGTCGTCGCCTTCTGTTTGTTAGCGTCGATCAGCTCGACAAGGCAGACGCGTCGCTCATCCCGGATGGGTGCATATATCTCCTTGGCGTACAATTCCCCGTCTCACTCTCCGACATCCTTGCAGGGTATACTTTTTCTACAACGTCCTCATGGCCCAAAAGCCACCCTCGGGTTCAACCGAGCCCGTACATGCATCGGGCACACTCAACCCTACTACGCTGCCCGAAACTGACCCAACCCAGGCTGGGCCATGAATTGTGCCGTGATGCTGAACGTAGGCTGTTCCGCGCTTCTTGCGGCCCTCCTTCCTCCTTACCAAGAACCTCTCCGACTCCACTTTCGGTGTCGTCTTAGGCGCCTTGCAGACGCTCACCACGTGACGTGTGCCTCACTGCCATCGCGAAACTACAGTCCTACGACGCGTTGTTGCCGTGCTCAATGAACCGGAACGGGCTTCGTCTACATTGCGTACCTCCGTCTCCGGGATGTGAAGTAGCGCCGCACCACAGCTACCGGGATTAGCCATGGCGTGCTTATGGGCACTCGCTGCTGCCGCGCTCTTCCTAGCCGGAACGCTTGGCTCAAGCTGGTTCGCGGTACTCGAGGCGCTCCAAAATACGGCTTATGTTCCTACTACACGCCCCGCCTGGTCCGGCACCCGTTGGTATCGGCACGGTTGCTGGTACGCCAAGCAAGTGCGGTGGAACACAGATTGAAGGGCAGGTGGAACGGTAACAACAGAAGCGTCAGACGACAGCACATCCACTTCTTGCGGACGTCGATTCCGAGAGCGTGCAAGCTTCCATACAGCGGCTATTTGACACGGGAATCATGAGGACTCTGCCTTACGCGATGATTTGGTACATTTTGCAAGTTGAGCTTGGAGACGGTCAGAGTGGCATCGATGTCGGTGCCGGTGCTGGTACTGTGGAGGGTGTCTGGATGTCGAGGCCAAGTGCGAGCACTATCAGCCTTGTCACTCCCTGCACGGAACAGTTTAGCAGGAGGAGGGTTAGAAGGATTCATATTCCGCGGACGTTGGTGCGTTATATTTACCTGCCTTTGTCTAGGCCAACTGAGAGAAGGGTCCGAATAGCGGTCCGGTGACTTCAGTATTGCTTGCTCGCTTAGGGGGCGTAGCTGCGCCCATCATCCAGCGTCTCGTGTATCGGCCATCTGAAGTCGCATGACATCCCACATCACTTCACACCTTCTCTTCATTCTCCATCGCCCCGCAGCGCCGCCGCCGATCCGCTTACAAGCGGTCCTCGCTCTAGGTGACGTCCTCGCAATTGTCCCACGCCACCTTGCGGCAGCTTCAAGTGATCCCCAAGCAACTCCCAGTGTGCAGTGTCGCGTGCTCGCCGTTCTGGCACAGCAGCTCACTCTGGGTGGACTCGCATCGAGCTCTGCCGCATGGGCCTTGAGACGCTGCACCAGATTTTGCAAACATCAGGTATGCTACTCGTCGACTATAAGGGTCTGCCGGCCCGCTCTTTCCGGACCAGTTTCGTAATCAGCCTGGCCGCTGTCCCCACCACTCGGGTCCCTGCTGGAAAGGCGCTATTCAAGATCGCTTCAATGCATGGCGCTTACATGCGATGCTCTCGCCGCTCCTTCGCCCGAGACGAAACGGCTCAAAGTGGACCTTGAGTCGGCGTACAGTGCGCTGAGGATGCACATTCTGCTTGTGATATTACTAAAGGATTAATAGGATAAAAATCATAGATTATTGTAGTACTAGCATCTAGATATTTAATTAATACAAGTAGCCCAACTGCGTCCATGCGCGAAATTAGTAAGATTAAGAATGGTTCCACGTTTGCCGAAAATCCAAATAGTTCCTGGACGGCAAAGACGTTCCCTATATACTGGTGGGATCCACATTAACAGTTGACCGTCACTGCCACATATCCATCCTTCGTCATTGATCACAGAGTGATCAGTAAAGTCAACACCATCTGTAGTTTCAGTTTCTCCTATTGTAACATTTGACAGTCGAATCATCCAATCAGCAGAACCTGATACGACATACTGGCCATCGGGCGAGAACGCTACAGACCGGACGGAGTCTGTGTGGCCAGTGAGAGGGCCTGCCACTGTCTCTCCCGTCATGGCATTCCACACACGAATTGTTTGATCCTCTGAACCTGAGACGATGTGCTGGCCATCTGGTGAGAATGCCACAGACATGACCGATTGTGAGTGTCCAGTGAAAGGGCCTGCCGCCGTCTCTCCCGTCATGGAATTCCACACACGAATTGTTTGATCGTGTGAACCTGAAGCGATGTGCTGACCATCTGGGGAGAATGCCACAGAGTAAACCAAACTGGTGTGTCCGGTGAAAGGGCTTGCCGCCGTCTCTCCCGTCATGGCATTCCACACACGAATTGTTCCATCCCAACAACCTGAGACGAAGTGCTGGCCATCTGGAGAGAATGCCACAGACCGGACATAATATGTATGTCCTCTGAAAGGGCTTGCCGTCGTCTCCCCTGTCATGGCATTCCACACATGAATTGCTTCATCGTGTGAACCTGAGACGATGTGCTGGCCATCTGGCGAGAATGCCACAGATCTGACCGAATCTGTGTTTCCGGTGAAAGGGCCTGCCGTCATCTCTCCCGTCATGGCATTCCACACACGAATTGTTTGATCCTGTGAACCTGAGACGATGTGTTGGCCATCTGGCGAGAATGCCACAGACTTGACGCCGTTTGTGTGTCCAATAAAAGGGCCTGCAGTCGTCTCTCCCGTCATGGAATTCCACACAAGAATTGTTCGATCCTTTGAACCTGAGACGATGTGTTGGCCATCTGGCGAGAATGCCACAGACAAGACCGATTGTGAGTGTCCAGTGAAAGGGCCTGCCGCCGTCTCTCCCGTAATGGAATTCCACACACGAATTGTTTGATCGTGTGAACCTGAGGCGACGTGCTGGCCATCTGGGGAGAATGCCACAGAGTAAACCAGACTTGTGTGTCCGGTGAAAGGGCCTGCCGCCGCCTCTCCCGTCATGGCATCCCACACACGAATTGTTCCATCCCAACAACCTGCGACGACGTGCTGGCCATCTGGCGAGAATGCCACAGAGTAAACAAAACTTGTGTGTCCGGCGAAAGGGCTTGCCGTCTTCTCCCCTGTCATGGCATTCCACACACGAATTGTTTCATCGTGTGAACCTGAGACGATGTGCCGGCCATCTGGCGAGAATACCACAGATCTGACCGAATCTGTGTTTCCGGTGAAAGGGCCTGCCGTCGTCTCTCCAGTCATGGCATTCCACACACGAATTGTTCGATCAAAAGAACCTGAGTCGATGTGCTGGCCATCTGGCGAGAATGCTACGGACATGACCAAGTTTGTGTGTCCCGTAAAAGGGCCTGCCGCCATCTCTGCCGTCCTGGCATTCCAAACACGAATTGTTTGATCCTCTGAACCTGAGACGATGTGCTGGCCATCTGGCGAAAATGCCACAGACCAGACCGAATCTGTGTGTCCGGTGAAAGGGTCCGCCGCCGTCTCTCTCGTCATGGCATTCCACACACGAATTGTTCTATCGTGTGAACCTGAGACGACGTGCTGGCCATCTGGCGAGAATGCCACAGATGAGATCAGCGATGTGTGTCCTCTGAAAGTGTCTGCAGCCATCTCTCCCGTCACGGCATTCCAGACACGAATTGTTTGATCCGCTGAACCAGAGATGATGTGCTGGCCATCTGGCGAGAATGCCACAGACTTTACGCCGTTTGTGTGTCCAGTAAGAGGGCCTGCCACCGTCCCTCCCGTCATGGCATTCCACACACGAATTGTTCGATCCTGTGAACCTGAGACGATGTGCTGGCCATCTGGCGAGAATGCCACAGACTTGACGCCGTTTGTGTGTCCAGTAAAAGGACCTGCAGTCATCTCTCCCGTCATGGGATTCCACACACGAATTGTTCGATCCTTTGAACCTGAGACGATGTGTTGGCCATCTGGCGAGAATGCCACAGAGTAGACCGAATCTATGTGTCCAGTGAAAGGGCCTGCCGCCGTCTCTCCCGTCATGGAATTCCAAATACGAATTGTTCGATCGCGTGAACCTGAGACGATGTGTTGGCCATCTGGCGAGAATGCCACAGACCAGACAAAATCTCTGTGTCCAGTAAAAGGGCCTGCCGCCGTCTCTCCCGTCATGGCATTCCACACACGAATTGTTCGGTCGTATGAACCTGAGACGACGTGCTGGCCATCTGGCGAGAATGCCACAGACCAGACCCAATCTGTGTGTCCAGTGAAAGGGCCTGCCGCTATATCTCCCGTCGTGGCATTCCACAGACGAATTTCTGCATCCCATGAGCCTGAGGCGATTTGCTGGCCATCTGGCGAGAATGCAACAGACAAGACTTTGGCCCCATAGTTTGAAATCGTCAACTCTTCTGATGGCCAATGAGACAATTGTCCACTTTCCACGTGTAGGATTTGAGAAAATGAGCTGGAATATTGTGTGGAGACAAGGGAACAGGTCGGTGCAAATGGTAGAGCAGAAAGATAGATATGTGGGGCACTTTTCGCTATGGGGATCCCGAAATGCCGTACAAATACAGCGGCGTCATTGACGAATGTCCTGAATTTCTCAAGGTCTCTCCGCGAATCCTATTTTATTAATAAGCATTATAATTAGTTATTGTCATTTCTCATCGGACCAGCAGTTGTACTCACACTCTGACCAGACGCCAACGATATATTCAGAGTTGCGATTACTGATGGGACAAGACGAATATTTCTGGTCAAGCTAAGGACCTCCAGCCAAAATAGAAATTTCTCCTTGAAGAGAGTTTCAACTTTATCAAACAGATCCGTCTTGAAATCGGTGTGTTCCAAATGACTCCCCCAGAAACGACAGGCATATAACAGAGCAGGTGGAATGTGATGATCAATGCGGGTGTGAAGATCTTCGACGTCATCGTTGGCGAGATACGATGTTTCGAGTTTGCAGATGTTGAATTTGAGGCCATCAAGGGGATCGACTAGTAAATTGAGACAGGAATCGGCCAATTGATGGTGAGCGTCACGGACACCGACGTAGAAATCGCCGCTCTTGTCTTTATTTGTGAGAAAGTCACGGAAAGATGTATGGAGAGGAATGATGGGAAGATTGTTGTCGAATGAATTGACATTACTTAACAGTGAGCCAAGGCGACGGAGTAATCCAGTAACGGCGGCATCACTACGCTTCTTGTAAGGAGTGTGTTGTAACAGGGGAATGAGTGAGCGGATGGTGAGGGGTTCGATCGAAGTAATCAGTTGTCCAACAACAGAGCGGAAGAGATCCCGTGCTTCTTGGCCTTTGAAGTACCCTCCCAGGACTTCTTCGTATAGCTCGTCCAACGGGTCTTGGCCACGGGGATTTGCACTAGGCTCTAGAAGATGTTTGATACATGTCTCCTCGTCAAAATCAAAGTCCTCAGGAGGATCTAAGACGAGTTGACTGGCGACCGCTGCCCACTGAAATAATCTCCCTGCCTTTACTGCTAGCGCTTCGACGTAACCTCCGAACTTATCTGTCGGGAGTTTTCCCGAAGAAAGGCGAGAATGTCCTCATGCGTTTCAGCAGCCAGCTCGGGATCATCCATGTATTTGATCTTGACTGATTGCGCTTCATCGAGTGCAGACACAATGGCGCGCTCTGGTCTCGAGGTGATGACCACGCGGAAGTTCGATGGGAGTCTCATGAGATTTTTAGCGAGAAATCCGTGCAATCCAACTCCAGTGGTTGTGTCCCCACTCTCGTCGAGGGCATCTATTACGACAAGAATAGGACCAACGATGTGCAGGTCCTTAAGGGGTTCCAGAATGAGGGATTTGAAGAGGGTATCATAGTCATGAGTGCCGCCTCGAAGAGCGCTGTTGTCCTTTACGACGTTGCCGAGAGCGAACTTAAACGAAGGATAGCGGTCGGCGAGATCCCGAGCAAGAGTCGTAAAGAGATGATACGCCTCTCGAACGGATTGTTCCCTCCGAAGAAAGATAAATGACGACGTAAGGCGGTGCATTTTGTCGAATAGTCCTGCGATCTCGTGGGCGATCGATGACTTTCCCGTGCCTGCTTGTCCGAAAAGGACGAGCCCACGTTCCGAGGCGGGGTTGTTCACCCAATTGATAATGAAGTCCAGGAATGCCACACGTGTCCCGATAAGACAGCCTTTTTCGGGACTAAATCGCGATTTGGATCCGTATGGGATTTCTCTGATTTTTGCATCGAGTTCTATGACAACTATTGGATCTATAACCCCGAGGCCATCAAAGACTACCTACCGGCGACTGAAACTTGGCTTGACAGGTGCTGAAGTTGAGTCGATATTTTCGCCACGTCGTCCAGAATTTGGAACGCGGTAATCTGCGTAGCGATGACGGCCCGGTCCAGGAAGGCCGTTCGGCGTTTGACAAGGACATCCGACAACTTCTTGATTTGTTTGTCTGGTCCGCCGCCTACGTTATCTAACGTACGCTTCCCTGAGAATAGCATGTTTACAAAAGCTAATGAAGCAGATCAAGACGACGTACAGAATTCCGGGTGCTTTGCATACGATTGGATAAAATCGCAGCAAGTACCAACATCCTGCAGCATGAGAGTAAGGATTTGTGCCTGTTCGGATTCCGGCTTGATGGATTTTATCAATAAAGTGTCCTTATCATATGCAAAATCAAATGCATGATGGATGGCTCGGAGCAGGGTTTGGACATTGTCGTCGTGTTGATACTGCTCTAGGAGCGTCTGCCATCCAGATGAATATAGCATGAGCATCTCGTTCGGAAAAGACACAAATGGACGTGCCTTGGGGATTGTTAAAAGTAAACTGTGTGCCATCTTTGCGAGTGGGAAATGCTGTGTATGGAAGTTAGCTTAACTAAGGACATCAAGGGTATTATGCGTACTTCTGCAATTGGACCCAACGTATCCATCACCCACTTGACCTTCCCGACGGCGCCATGCCACGTATTCAATCGGTCCATCCGCTTCATGGCCTGATCGGCCTGAGCGAGAGCAGGACGAAGATCGTTAGGACTAGCAGGCGACACCTCTTCACGACTTTGTGGGTTATTATTGGCAGCTTCTACGGGTTGGTGATGCGACAGAAGTAAAGGATGTTCGGGGGAGGGGGGTTGAATGCGTCCCGGTATGGGAGCTTCTTCGGCAGGAGAACTGCCATCTGCGGTTGGTATACTTGGCGGGCTGTTGTACAGGGTCGGAGGCGTAATGTTGACACTTATGTGAAGTGTGACCGGCTGCGTCGACTGCGCAGCTTCCGTAACTTCATTTTCGAGGACACAGGGGATATCTACACGCGATAGGTTCAATTGATAGAACGAAAGGGGGGAATTCTCAACAAAACGAACCACTTTGAGAGGCCGGGGGTATCGACATCTCATGAGTCCCTATAAGTATGTCGGAATTTGCAGACCCCCGTTTCGCATATAGGCGAAGTGCGAGGTGTGAAGACGGTTGTACAAGACTTAATGGAAGTTTAGGCATAAAATTGGGGGGGAAAGAGGGAAGACGTACAATGGATCCAGGTTCTGGTTCCAATTAGCCATCTGTCTCTCAACCGGAACGTTTTCGGTCTTCGCCGTTGTCTCAGGGTTGGATACGGTGACGAAGAGTTTCCTCTTCAGGAAACCACATTTCTTGATGGCTGGGACGTTAACGGCTCGGAGGACTGAGCAAAAGATCAAAAACGATCGAGGCATTAGGGACCCGGAATTGTTAAGAACGAACCTGTGACTCGAACTTCAACGCGCTGCTCGGATAGTTCAAGGGATTGTCTTCGGTGGGATTCGGCGATTCGAGTACTGTTCCAGGATTGTTCTCGACCAATATCACAACACAAAAGAAGTGATTGACGTACCTTCGTCGTGCGCTTTGCGATGTCGAGGGACCTTGGCTGGAGTAATGGGTCAGTATTAGAACAGGCCATTACTCACAGGCCATCAGTGGTACGCACGCGTTCGGGGACATTTGGTTATGAGCGGCCATTGTACGAGCCACACAGAAGTGTTTAGTGGGAACTACTGGAGGAGAATGTTATGGGGATAAAGTGAGGGGTCGAGCGTCTGTAAGTGAGTAAACACGCGGTATACACGCACCGTCCTCCGAGTCGTTCCCAGACACGTGGGGAAGCATTCTCGGCATGTAATAGAAGGGCGTCAGGGTCAGAAGCGCTTCTCCCGTTGATTGACCTTTCCTAGGTTTATCACAGGACCTTCCAATCTCGGCATGACGTGAACGTGTGAACCATGTGAACGCCCGCCCATTCACCAGACCCACACAATATCCTAGTGGTTAAGCATCACACCAACCACTCATACATAGAACGCCCATGGCATGACCAGCTCATTGTCCGTAGTTACATGCACGCGGAACACAAATTTAGAAAAAAAGGGGTAATCCAAGCCAAGTGGCGGTGGGGTTCAAGACAGAGCGGAGCGATAAGCCATCCGGGCTGAGCGTGGGTAAGCAAGCGGAAGTACGCGGCCGTAATCCGCCTCAGGCGGCGTGCCTCAGTCGAAGCAAGGAGGTGCGTCGACTCGGTGGAGAGAAAGGCTACAAGATAAAGATAAACAGCTAATTTTGTGGGAAGTGTTTGAAGGGGGGACTCGGTTACTCGGAAGCGTGCGGCGTGCGCCTTTCGGCTGAGACAAGCATCGTGGTCGTATCAACTGTGCGTCTATCGCTCTCCGAGATGACCGGTAGCTCGGACCTCTTGCCCCGTCTTCATCGACTGGCGCAATGAAAATTGCCAAAGTTATCACCATTGCCCTCAGCTCCCTCCAACGCCTCATCGCCTCGCGCCGTCTTTTTCTCTTCAATTCCGGCCATCATCCAAAAAATGAACGACGGCATTTCGCAAGGTGTCGACAAACAGCTCAAGATCCTCCAGACTCTGCTCTCCCTCATCACCAACGTCACTACCATTCACGGCAGAGGTTTGCATGAATCAACGGCGACACTGCACTAATTGGCCATGTTCATCATCGACGAGGTCGTACAAGAAGATCACCGCATGCTGCTCGCAAATGAGCTTGAATCGATAACTCTTCGGGACACGACGACACAAGTTCTCTGTCCCGCCGCCCGCGTTACTGTCTTCGAGGACTTCTGTCTGTTGGGTAGCGGAGAGCATCCGCAATTACAACTCGAGTACCTCAAGACCTTTGCTCTCAAACTGAACGAGAGCGACCAACTGCCACCAGTTCTTGCGCAAGGTGTGTCTCTCCTCCCCTTTACTCATCCGAGACCTGTATGCGAGCAGTTGACCTCAAAGCACTCTCATGTTTATAGTATTCCGAGCTCTTACCCATATCGCAACACCTCTTCCCTCCCCTTGCTCCTCAAAACGCCCTCCGAGCGCTCCGCTTTCCCGCTTACCCTCCACGGCACCTGTGTTGTTTTCCTCCTGCTCAAGCGATTCTCCTCCGAGTTCGAGACGGAGGCCGAAGTCATCCTCATGCTACTCCTCGAACTCATTCATGACGAGACTGACGCCGGTGAGCCTCGGCCTGGATGGATGAGGGTGCTCGCGATGGAGATCATGCGTGGGTAAGCCTCCCCTTTATACCTCATTTCTGATACACTGGCTTACCGATGACCACGCGATACGTATATGTACGTGCAGGCTTTGTAGCGATGCCGAGTTCATGCACAGCGCCTGGCAGCGTTACGATGCCTTGGCAACCGACGGTGACACCAGCCCTTCCATCGCACGCCCGTTCACCCTCCTCATATCCGCCCTCAAGCGCCTGGTCACCTCACGTCCTGCCCTGCTCCGCGTCTCCGCACAGATACTGTGGGTGTACCTACTCGATCGCAGCTTCGTAGCTAACACAGCTCGGGCAGCGTCGCGGAGACGTTGGTGATGGCTGCCAGCACGCCGTGGCACAAGACGTCGCCACCACGCGGCAGCTGTACGCTCCCTTTTAGACTTTCCTTTATGTAGCCACCTCCGAGATCGCCGACACTAGACACACGCTCATGTATACAAGACGGCCCTCCTACCTGTCGAGGAGGGCATCGATCTATCCATCCGATCATGGAATATACACATCTAATCCTATTGTTTTGACTTTCTATCCTCTCATCTCTCGTTAGCGTGCCTTCAGTTCTCGGTGATCGTCCTGTGGAACCGCCGTCTACACGATCTCGGCCGAGAACCTTTTCCTTCTCGTTTTCCCTTCACACACACACTTACCCTATTTGGACGACTCTTCCACTCTCGCAGCACCCATCATATCTGCATCAGACAAAATGACAAACACGACAGGTGACGGAACGGACTTCCGCGTCGGAGTGCCCGTGCCCTTGATCATTCTTTTCTTTTCTCTTCTCCTTTTCTTTTCCTTGCAGCATCTCGCGTCCTACTTATCGCCTCGTCCTCGACACAAAACACCCTTCAAGATGCGACACAAGACGAAATTGATGCGCATCGAATTCACAGCCTTTTCTGCCCTCACCGCCCGTCTCCTTCACCCCTCTCGTCCCGCGCCCTCGGGCAACGCTTATCGAACACGCGGTAGCCGTACGCTCTCTCCTTTACCTCATTTTTGGTTTCCCTTTGTATACTTACACCACTTCTATTTGTTCCCCATCACCCGAAAATCCCAAGTCGCCGTTACTATACAAAACTTAGCAAAGTACTAAAGTAGCACGCATGTATTTAAGGCCTCCTACTCGTTGAGAGCATTTACTATCGCGTCAATCAAGAGTTCTCTTCCTTTCCTTTACCCACTAGTGTGCCTCTGCAATCATCCGCGA